>MJHO01000480.1:12907-38588 GCA_002076135.1 Xerophyta viscosa | reverse complement strand
ACGAGTAGTCTTAATCGTTGGGTCGTTGTGGTTGCACGATGCCACCACGCGGACTACCTCCTCGTGCCCCCGGTCGTGGCAAGCCGGTTCTGCCGCCGGGTGGCGCGGACCTCGCTAGGATGATTCAGGACGCGGTGGCAGCAGTGTTGTTGGCAGAGCGCCAAGCCTAGCAAGTTGTACCACCCCGGGCAGTTGATGTAGTTGAGCCCGAGGCAGCGCCTGTTTTGGCTGAGGATCCGAGGAGGAAGGACTACTTAGATTATTTAACCCGGTTTCAGAAGAGAAATCCGATGAGATCGAGGGCAGTGCAGATACCGAGAAAGCCGAGGAGTGGATACTTGACATGGAGAAAAACTTTGAGAATTTGATGTGCCCAGATGAGTATAGAATGGCTTTAGCCACCTCCACTTTCACCGGTGCAGCGGAGCGGTGGTGGAGAAGTGTGAAAGGGTCGTTGGGACAGTATGGCATATGGGCAGCTTTTCTAGTGTCGTTTCGACGTCAGTACATCCTGGAGACAGTGAAGAGCGAACAGCGTTGAATCTTGAGCAGCTTAAGCAGGAAGATGTTCTGTCTGGGAATACCACGCAAAATTCATTTCATTGTCTTACTATGTCCCTTACTTGCTCGGTGATGAAGGGGTGATGGCTAGGAGGTTTCGTGATGGTATGTGGAGAGATCATAAACAAGATGGGTTATGAGTTCCCTACCGTCAGACAGCAAGACCCCTTAGTGAAACTCATAACATAGAGGCCGAGTTGGAGGAATATGGTGTCCGGAGTCCCAAGCTGGTAAAAAGGTGAGGCCAAGCAGTGTCCGAAAAAAGAAAGCAAAGATGATACTCGAAGTTCAGGGCCAACTCCAAGTGGGAGGCACCCAGGCCAAGTGGCGTTCCCACATCGTGGCTATAATTGTCAAGAGAAAGGCATGTAACCTTATTGCCCGAAGCCGAGGCAGGATAGACCCTGTATGGATCGCAGAAGCCCGCGCCACTTCAAATTGCAAAGCCAACGCAGGCAGCCTGCGCGAGCCTTATGCGCCTCAGGGCGGGTGGACAGCCCCTAGATGCAAGGCCAGAATCATGCGTTGACCACGAAGGAGGTGCGAGTTCTACGACCATTACAGGTACATTATTGGTTTGTGACATATTGGCATTTACTTTATTTGATTCGGGTGCAACACATTCTTTTATTTCTGTGAACTTTGCTGCTAGAATGCCTACTAGATACAATATATGTGATTGTTTGTGTGAAATTACTACTTCCGCGGGATATACATTGTTGGCCGATAGTTTTTATCGAGGGTGTAAGATCCAAGTAGGTGACCGTGTGTTATTCGAGGATTTGATTGTACTTGATATATCTGACTTTGACATGATATTGGGTATGGACTGGTTGGCCGAGCACTATGCAAAGATTGATTGCCGTGCTGGGACGATTACATTTAGGATTCCGCGAACTCCTAAGTTCCACTTTCATGGCGATAGGATGGGTAAGGATGTTCCGGTCATTAGTGCAATAAACGCCTTTGTTGGCTCATGTGCGAGCTACACCACTACCTCAAGGATAACATGTTCTGATACCACTTGATCCGGAATGATCTCGAGCTAGCCTCAAAGCTCTCTCTACTCGGGCTCAAACCAGAGGAAGTTGATTTCGGTTTAGAGGATGGTGGGATTTGACTAGACCGAGAGTGATCTTTGATTTGGCTGGTTGGAGCTACTTGGAATGGTTTTTGGTTTAGACTAGTATTGAGCATACTTGAAGCTTGTATGGAGAACAAGACTTTTTATTTGAAGACTAGTGTAGAGAACTAGACTTAATTTCATTAGTGATATATACAAGAATGACTCATAAGTGAGTTATCAAGGACTAGAATATTCTCCTAATTACATCATTATGTGAAAACACAAAATTAGGAGATAAAGACGCATGCTAGACACTTGTCAAAACCTTCTAGAGGCTTTTGACACCTTAGGGGGACACTTGGACACCTTAACGACACTTGTAATAAAGTAAAAACAAACTTAATTACATATTTATCAAATTATTGCTCGTGCGCCCAAGTGGTCTGGTCGTACGCCCGGTGCGTGCGGGAGCGTTCACCCGAGACGAGCGTTCTCCCAGAGAGCATTCTTCCGACGAGCGTTCTCCCAAAGAGCGTTCTCCCGATGCGCGTTCTCTCGGAGAGTGGTGGAACACCTTCATATGGATTTGGTCTTGTTTGGATTTTCTTTGATAATGTCTTGAACTTGCTTGGACTTGGATTTCTTCATGTTGAGAAGAGATAGGCGCGGCATGCGCAATTTTGGCGTAAGAGCCTTGACGTGGCCTAGAGTTGGCCGAGCTTCTGGGACTTAGATGTTGGCTGGGTCCTCCTGGATCACCCCTTCATAATTTTCTCCATCTATTTGTGAATGTTCCACCCAAGGGAATGTGGCGTTCCTGCACTTGAAATGAGTAAAATGGCTCGACCGTCACTGTTTTAGTTGGTCTCTTCGCATTCATTGCAAAGTTCATAATTATGTTCCTGCCATTTTTCTCCTAACTGATCTGCCATTTCAATCAGTCCACCTGCAAGGTCGCTTGCCTGTGGGTCACATGATTTCATCTAAAGTAAGCCAAAAGTACGTCGGAGTCCCTAGGCCAAGGAGACTTCTGTGATATATGAAGGAATTTGGAAAAATGTGTTTTCCTACATACATGTATAATTTACTTTAACACAAACACCGAAGCATATTTTGAGAACTTCCTTCTCGTTTAACGAGCTAAACTACGGAAGACTCTGGTGGGTTATTAGAAGTAAGCCAAAAGTACGTCGGAGTCCCTACGGAGATAGGCTCGGCCGAAATAACACAAGAATACGAGCTCCACCGCAGCAACACGCAGCCGGGGAGAAAGTAGGTCAAAAGAAACTAGAGAAGTGAGGAAGAGGGAGATCGGCTGATCAAGAACACAAGAATCAAAGGGAGATGATGGGAGGAACTCACCTAGGTCAAGGGGGACAGCTCCAGGTCGGGGGAAACAGAAGAAGTGAAGGGGTGAGCCAAAAGATACAAGTCCCGCACTTAAACACGGACTGCACGCAACTATCGGTCGACCGGAAATACATATCGGTCAACCGAAACTGTTCTGCACAGCATAAACAGTCCAAAGTCAAGCAATCCGACTCCGACTCACACACAACCAAGCACTCTACGTGCCCACGGGGTCACCAACCACGGGACACATCCACGGTACGCCCAAACACGCATGCATGGGTAACGAGAACTCATCCAAGCACATCACACAAACTCAAATCATAAATCAAAAACAAGGTAAAGCAACGAACCTCACAGTAGCCGCCATTTGCGCTGTGGAGTCGCCTCCACCATGGGTTTTGGAGTCGCAAGGGAAGCCCGACGACGCGTACCAGGACCTTGATAGTGTGGCGGATGAGCTCGTATTAAGAGGACTATCTGGGACAGCGATGATGGATTTTAGGTTCCCTTGGCCTTGGAAGACAGTCTCCAGTGCGCGTCCGCTCTACCAGAACGGAATATGAGAGGACTAATATATAATATCTTTAAAAATAATTTAAAATATAATATATACATCAAATATAAAAATAATAGACAAGAAGACATTTCCGAATTTTAATTACTGAATCCGTACATAATACTTATATCTATTTTGAATATACAATTGAAAGTCTTTATATTATTTAGTATTTATTTTCATAATATTTATTAATATATTTAAATAATTTTAATAATTTTAATATAATAAATTGACGGATAGGCACCTCGGCACGTGCTGAGTTTAGGAACTACCGATACTCGGCTCGTCACGGCACATAAAACCTTGGTATCTAACAGTTAAAGGCAAAACAAAGTGCATTAATATAGCATTCAACAATGGCCTCCAAAAAGAACATAACATGAAATAGGGATGCATATTAACCAATTGTTGTATTCAAGAACGCCTGACCAACTCCCTAATTGCCTCAAGAAAGCAGGTTTTAAATACATAAAGCACATATTTCAGGCAATACAAGGCACAAAGCCACTCCATCCACACATTTTGGTTTATTGCAACCATCCAACTAATGGAAACAGATTGATTCTTCCTCTATGGAGCACTACTTCTTACTCTTATATAAATGATTTAATCTCTAATAGGCTTAGAGGATATCATATAAATCCTATCCACTAAGGATTTTTCATATCTTATTACCACTGGCCAAGATGACGTGCTTATCAAAACTCTTACATGAGAGAGAGAGAGAGAGAGAGAGAGATGATCAAAATAAACATACCTCAACCTCCACTACGTCACTACATAATACAATATGCGCAAGAGTCACCAGAGAAGTTTTCATGGACAGCTCAAAGACAGAACTGTGCACCAAGATTTCTTTAGCTTTCACTAGCTTCAATTAGGAAGATCAGCTTCTGCTACTTCATTTATAAGGTCTCCTATGGAACTTAATATCTACAAATTCACACCAGATGATTACTGCAAAGCACCTGCCTCCAAGACAGACTGCATGAATTATGGTGGAAGTAGTAAAAACACAACAGATAATTCAAAGAAAATATTAAAGTAGAACACATACTCATTCTACCAAGACTATCAGCCTAACTACTCAAGGCCCATAAATATGTTTACCAAAACCATACTAAAAATCGATAAAAATTAGGCATTCAACATGTATAACATCGATGACAGTTCTGCAATCCTGTATCAACATAAACTAAATGCAGGGATTACACTCTTGTTTCAGTAAAGCAGGATCATTTGACAAACTTCTACCACCTAGTAAAATTGCCAATTAATCATTCGTCAACTCAAGATTATATTGGAAAAAAAAGAATATCCAATTTAAGCTGCATATGGTTGAATTAAGTTGATGCATTGTACAATTTTTGATATCTGAGTAGAGACTTAGCTACCCAAGCAAATATGGATGCATGTTCAGAACCCCTAGCAAGGTGGGAAGCTAGATGCAATGTAGTGCTATTATAAAAACAGGCAACGTTTGCAAGTTTAATGTTTAGCGAGCATCTTACCGTGAATTTAGGACGAGAAAATAATTGGCTGCAATGTTCAGCGTATCTACACAATGAAAAATGAAGAGTCCAAGTAACTAAGCCCACAAAGTCAACTCAAATACCCATGGATGGATTAAAGTAGGAGATAAGCACATAATTTCAACTCAATCACCAGAACATTCTTTATAAGGTCTTGGACAATATTCATAAGTGAAAGTCAACAAGGATATTGCGCGACAAAACACGTACTTCCGAACGTAAAGGTTCATCATATTAACATAAAATATTTCCACAATTATGTCAAATATTTATTCATATCTATCTACATATATTTATTTTATCTATCTACAATAATCCTACACAAATAAAGTATGGATATTCTCTAGAAAAATATATTTACAGATGTTCTCTAGAGGAACTACGGATACAGATGCATGTACAAATGATTTGCGTAGAAACCATGCTCATAGAAACTGTAAAGAACCCTTTCTCATTAGCAACACAACCAACATTTAATACCTTCATGCTTCGTAATCATCGCGAAAGATTAACTGAAACAATGACATAGACAATCTCTTAACTCTCTTTCAATGCAATTGACAGTCCAAAATTAAAATTATGATTTATGACGTACATTAATAGATGCCCTGTGTATATGTGTCTACACATGTACATACAGACATATCTCGTTGATAGTAAGAACACCCTTAATACTGGAATGGGACAAAAGAAAGTCGCCATACCTTTTTCCACATGTAAGTCTGCGATGATATATGATAAGAACGATCTCTCGCTCTTCCACTTGTAGATAGCTTTCCATGATGTAATTCAGAAAGATCAATGATCTTTCCCATTTGTAATTGTTTATGCAAAAGCATGAAGTCTGAAAATCATAGCATAAATAAGTTATAAATTTCGACACAAAAAGGCATTTCATGTAAATGTATGAATTCACAATTATGACAGACGACATACCTCCATATGATTACTTCTTGTGGAAGCTGACTGCTTCTCCTCACAAACTGAAAGAGAGAAAAATGATGCCTCAGAAAGATGGGGAAAAATGCGCTCTAAGAAAGCGGTCTCTTACAGAGTATGTCATGCGCAGCTCTTCCTGAAACTTCCTAATTCTTTCAAAACAATGCAGTTCAGGGAATGGCTCTAATTGCTGCGGGACAAGAAAAAATGGTAAGAAAAAACTCCAATTTTCCGATGCCTGATGGATACCAGGGAAGAGGAAAAAGAAAACCATCACTCCAAACATCACATGCAAATTGAAAGTGAGTTCTGAATGTAAAAAAACAGACAGGGAATAGATAACCTTATGTAATCCTCTTGACATGGTATGTCCAAGACCAGCTGTTGAAGCAAAGATGAAATCCCCGTTGAACAAACAGATTAGTTTTTTTGCCTCACTTTCAGAAGCAATGCAACAAACTAGTAATTTTGAAACAGTGAACTGAACATTATTATAAGTTAACTAAATTGGTCAGCAATCTGTTTAATAAATTAAATTAATGGAATCAACAAAGAGAGGATTTAACCTGAAGCTGTTCACCTAGCACTTCAATAACTTCTTTTGAAGCATTAGTGCTAAAAAGGTCAAGCAAAGTAGAAAGTATAGAACAACATTGAGTTTGTAATGGCTGACTCTCAATATATCGTCCCACTAAATTAATATAGCTGCAACCAATGAAATCAAGGATTAAAAACGCAAAACTTCAAAGTTCAAGCTACGATTTTCTCAAAATTCAGCCAATATAGAAAACAAAGTAGTCACCAGATACTATACCAAAACCATTCCATTTAGATATGATATATGGATTTTTACTCTGCATACTATAATAAAACAAAATCACACCCCAAGGATTTAATATGCATGACATACTTGTAAAAAGTGTTCATTACCACAAATGGTTTAGAGGAATAAATACCACCACGACTATGAACATATGTTACATATAACTGTGCATATAAGAAAATTTTGACCAAAGTAGTCAAATATGGAGAAGCGGCAGCAAAGGAACTGTCGATGCAACTAACTCTCCTTTTTTTGAGATATGATTATTTGGTTTTCATAACTTTTTTTAAGAAAAAAGAGAAATTACAAGTTCAATGGATGAAGTTTTTTTGTGGACCGAAATGATCGGCTTCCGTCAGTAGACCAACGGCAGCAGAAACGCACTTGTGGCCCGATGGCATCACTACACTATTTGATCCTTAAGACAAAGAACACATAAATTAAATAAAGCAACTAAATATTTTACTCCTGAATCAAAGGATCACATTATCAATATATATACAAACTTGACTTGGGGCTTTAAAATATAATCTTGCGAAATCTGAACTCTTACCATGTCTCGTACACATATATTAACTATTAAATAATATTTTACTACTACATATCTCTGGTTTCAGTAAAAACAAGATATGTGGAATTATTATAGCAAACGAATAATATAAATAAATAAATAAATAAAGGACCCTTCTAATTTGTATTAGTATTTACGATGACGATCAGCTGTTGAAGTAAACGAGTAACCTTCCAGAGGAGCATGCGCTGGAGACCGGGTTAGTAACAAAATACTTACAAGTAAAGGCCCAAATCAACTAATATGTTGTGCCCACTTTCAGATAATGACATAATAAATAATTACATAAGGAAAAACTGAAACAAAAATAAGATAAACTAGTCTACGGGCCATGACCATTAGAGACCTCAATAATGCTAACTCTACAAAATACATTAAGACACCTTGTGATATAGAGCAGTAGAGGCCAGCTTTGCCCCTAGTATATCAATAAGCTATGTTTAGATAAACAATGCAAAAGGGATGGGCAGTCTATTTCTACTAATCAGCCTATTCAGGTAATGTACCATGGTCCACAAAAGGATACTTCAAAAGCAATTAAAACAATGAATTACTTTCTTAGTGATTCAGCCATCAATGCTGAAAATCACTGAACATTTGAAATAGTGCAGTAAGTAATTCATTAATATCGTATTCATTCTTCTGCCAGTTAGTAGCCTTTTTTTGCATGAAATAGGGCACCTAAGGCTCTTATGGAAGCAGACAAGAAATAGTATTCTAAACTATGAATTTGGACTTCATTTATGGAAAATGGAAAATTTTAGACATTTTATCTTAGGCCAAAAAAAAAAAAAAAAAAAAAAACCAAGATAAATTTTTTGCTTTGACGTTTACCTTAAAGAAAGGATTAGTTAGTAATTTGTGTGGCTGCAAAGCTCGTAAGAGCATAAAAATACTTACTAAGATGTGCTGGCAAGAGTAGTCCTATTGCCGAGTATATTTACGAGAACCTCAATTGCAGAGAGCTGATGACTCCTATGTCGAGGATGAAGTGCAGCGGCAATTTGATAGTGAATCTCAACCAAAAACTGCTAACACAACATTATCTTAAGCAAGCAAGCTAAAAGAAGGAAACCGAAAAGAATAAATTCAAAGTCAGTTTTAAGCCTTAAAACATTGTATTACCTTGACAGCACAGGGCGAAAAACATTGATTTTATCAACAATTCCCATAACCATTGGATGATTATCCCTGTATCATGACTTAAGTATCAACACAAATATACACAACTAGTGAAACATGAGTGTAAGAGAGAGACAGAGACAGAGACAGAGAGAGATTTTTCTAGAAATCCATCAATAACAGTTCGTACAGCAACAGCCACATCATCCTTGGAGAAGAAAGGAATCGATGGATCCTTAGAACAGGAGGCGAGGGACAAAAGCAAGCTGACAATGGAGACCTGCAAAGTGTCGGCATCTTCGTACTTATCTTTGATTGCAATTTTAATCAGAATTAAAAAATAACTAATTCAGAATTTTATGCTTCCTGCTTAGAGTCGAAATCTGTTGGATCGACGATGCACCATTGGCCTTTTCAAGAACAAACCTATCGAGGTAGCGTCTTCCAACTCCTGTCAATGCTTCTATTTGTGTGGTGAAGAATAATAGGTGCTATCATGTATTGCAATGAGAACCTTCACATTTTTCTCTTGGTTTGCTCTTGCTTTTAAGATACCTACTTCGAGTTCTCTGTTTTCAGTTTCTCTTGAAGTGAATGATATAGCTGATTTGTTTTTTTAGTAGGATTTACAATTTCCTCAAAAGAGAGAAGGAAGAGAGAGAAGAGGAGAGAGAGAGAGAGAGGTGCCGGTGCCGAGCTCTGGCGGCTCCGGCACGGTAAACCCTGGTCATTTATAAACATATAATAATAAGAAATTGAACAGCATATTAGACATCCAATTTCTCTTTGGAGGTAAATAAGGGTTCATTATAAAGAAGTGGCATAACCATCACGAATATTAACTGAAACAATGAAATAGACAGTCTCTTAACTCTCTTTCAATGCAATTGATAATCCAAAATTTAAATTATGATATATGATGTACATTAACAAATGCCCTGCGTATATGTGCTTACACATGTACATTAGAGATATCTCATTGATAGTAAGAACACCATTAATATTGAAATTGGACAAAGAAAGTCGTCATACCTTTTTGCACATGTAAGTCTGCGATGATATATGAGAAGAACGATCCCTCACTCTTCCACTTGTAGATAGCTTTCCATGCTGTAGCATTCGAAAACGATGTTGTCAGTACACTATGCAAACTACATCTATGAGATCTCACACAAACAGGACAAGGAATTTCAGCTAAAGTAATGTCAAATATTTACATTTTATTCCATTGGCCACCCAAATGTAAAGTAGTAAGACATTGCTTAACATAGTAGTAGGAATTTCCATAGCGATTCCACGTCCCTAGCAGATGAGGATCTTAATAAGCTACAATATTCTGAAACCAATATTTTCTCGAGTATCCTGCATTGACTTTATGTTTCTAAAATCAGCAAGGCAAAGTCATTTTTTGAGGTGTCATGAAGTACGATGAGTCATGCAATTGGTTAAAATATTAACCTAGAAATAAGATCAAAAGATGAATGATTAACTCTATTAAATCAAATATGTTGAAAAGGTAGCCATTCAGATAGCAGTCATATTTATTAGATGTAAATGGAGTAAAAAGATTAATTAGTCTAACATCGAAGGCATATTCTATGACATTTCAGATTTTAGCTTTCATTGTAGTTCCTTACCCCAATTTTGAGATGCGATTACACATTGAAGAGTCTTTACCAGAGCTTATATATACAAAATCTTTTCAATTCATCATAAAATACAGGCTACAAATGGCCAATAAGCCGAAAAAATGGGTATTTCTTATAACTTTACCCCAAAAAAAGAAAAGAACTAGCAATTTGACCAAACACACTACAGCCAATCGGTCGTAGTATAAAAAATAATAAAGCAAACATAATTCTGAATTAGATGCACAAAATATCCCTTGCTAACTCAAAAAGATAATGTTTACAGAAAACTGGATTTAGAAACTGCATCATCTCTTATCCAACCGAAATAGACATGAGGCATCTGTACCTACAACCTTACCTTGCTAGGTAGTTTTGAGTATTACCCGAACATACCCAAAAAAACGGACCCGACCCGACAAAATTTCGGGTTAGAGTCAGGTTCGGGTTGCAGCATAAAAATATTGGGTTCGACATTTCGTTTTGGGTTCATTATCCTAAATTCTTTTATTTTTTCTAATTTCGTTCCCTCTACTCTTCACTTCAACCAGCAGCGGCTCTCTCTCTCTCTTCTCTCTCTCTCTCTCTCTTCTCCTCTCTCTCTCTCTCTCCCCATTCCAACCAGCCTAGCGTTTCCCTCCTTGTTAATCACGCTGCCTCCAGCTCCTGTAGGTATCTAACCTCGCCTTTTGTGTCGCCGCGGTGATCCCTCTCTTCATCCGTTAATAGCACTGCCTCCGGCTACCCAGGTATTTATCCTCGCCCTTTACGGTGCCAGTGATCTCGTTCTTCCTAATCGTGTTGCCTCCAGCTTACCCCCTTTCCCGCCGCTGATAAATCCATCTCCAACTTATTATTTCAAATCTTCTTTAACGTAATCGGGTCAATCCGACCCGACCCGAACAGACCCTAATTTTTGTCGGTTCGGGTCGATTCGGATCGGAAGCAAATTCGGGTCAGGTCGAGTCTGTTATTATTCAGTTCGGGTCAGTCTCTCAAATTTTCGGTCGGGTGGGGTCGAGTCGCGTCTGTTATTATTCAGCCCTATTGCTAGGTACGAAAGAATGTATCTACAACCATATCATGCTAGGTGCAAAAGAATGTTCTACAACCATACCGTGTTAGCTGCTGAAAAGGAGTTGGACTTTCTCGTTACATGGCATGACCTAAGTCAATTTAGAACTTTTAAAAAGGCTTGAATAGATTTGACCATGCCATTAGATTCAACCAAGTATGCGTACTGATTCTGAGACCTGCAAAGCTCCAATGATATACAGATAGAATCAGAACCCTTCCTATGAAGTTAATTTATCAATATATAAGTCAATCTGAAATATTCTGTAAACTTTAAAGAAGTCAACTTATTCAAAACTTCTCGTGTCCTCACACTTAGGGACTGGTCTGGACCAGATTGAAATCCGAATAAAGTCAAGAATGTGGACCCGCTTACCATAATCTAACAAGTCTAGTCCAGACCAGATAGGGTAGACCAAAAATAAATTTGGATATATTTTTTTTAAAAAAAAGACCGGTTTGACCCCTCGTGCGAACCAGAGACTACACGAAGTAGATCCGGGCCGAACTGGACCAAATCAAATCGAAAGGACCAGCCTGGTTTTTCGGTCTGGACCGGTTTACAAACACCCCTTGAAATTTTCTATTGTAAACGGAAAAGCCTTGGTTTAGCCAAACGTCTTTCATTCTTTGATGCCATAATTTCTTCACATCTGACATGTTATCATGCCAGGACAAACAAATGTAATAACAATAAATAAGCTAAAATAAATTACAAAAAAAAATTCTAAGAGCACCTTTTCCGTAATTATCTGGCAAAGATTGTCCTCTGAAGCAGTTCTTCCGGCTATGTTTACTAGAACAGGTCCAAACACAAGATCAGCGATTTCGACTTTCACAAAGACTATTTCTTGACTTAACCTGTAATAACAAGTATATTATACAAAAACAACATAAAAGAAATGATAATCATCTATTTGATTAAATGTCACAAAGGTTTAAAAAGAACAGGGACCTTAAGATGATATCATCCACATGATAAATAAGTGATTGAACCAGCAAGCGGATATCCATGAGTCATATTTGTACCCGTCCCCCAAACTGAAGAGTTAACAAATCTAAATGCATCTGATATTCCACGCACAAAAGAGAAAACAAATTCATAACAAGTATAATATCATTAAAAAAGAACAAGGGACAAACAAGAACAAGCTACTTCAGGAACAATGAAAAGAGTAACTCAAAAATCAATTTTAAAAGACACTTATTTTCGTAAAATCAATTTGTTAACTAAGTTTTATCAAAAACAATTTTATGAAACACTTATATTAGAAAACACTTGTTTGTTTAGACACGAATATCATTTTTATAAAATTCAACCTCTCCTAAAACCCGAAAATTCAGTTTTAGTAAAAACCCCTAGACCCATGGTTTTAGGAAAACAAGAAATGTTAAAATTGCAGCCGCCCGTGTAAAAGCCTGATTTATTGAAATTCGAGATGGCGTCATATTGCGACAACATTTATTACATATAAGACCAACGTATGCTTGACAATCCGAGCATCACAGAAAAGGGTGCAATAAAAGAGGTAAAAGAACATAAACCAATCTTACAAAGCTGCTCTATGATGAAAGCAGAGTGCATTTTTGCATCCAATTATGTATTGTGAAACATCAGTGAAAATAGTATGACTGGACGACAACTATTGAATATAAACCAGTTTGCTACAAACAAAATGAATCAGGCATCTTATTAAATCAACATAAACAGCAAAAACAAAATAGAAGTCAGGTATAATAATACTAACAAGTGTAGATACGATGCCGACCACATGCAGTTTCTGAAGCAGAGAACTCCAAATAGTGCGCCAACAATTTGAAATCAACAAGCTCTTAGAAAAAGAAATATCACAATTATTTGGCTGACATGGAAATTCAACGTAGCCTTCCCATTGCAAGCATTAATTGAGACCCGTTAGGTTATAATGAAACACAATTAGCAACCATTAAATCATTAACGTACAACTCAAATATAAAAAGCATTTGTTGCGAAATATTTAGTTAATAAATAAAATCCATGCCAAATGCTGCAACAACAACAACACCCCAGTGATAATTCTCGCCCTAGAGGGTCTAGAGAGTATGCAACCATGCATTGAAGGAACCTGTTTCCGAATAACCCTCTGTCTAAAGAGTAACACCCAAACACACAAGCATACATGCACAATGTCCGCAAAGAAGATTTAAAACCGAGCATGCCCAAACAAGAAAAGGAAGATCCATACAAATAGGAAGTAAAGGGATTAAACTAAAGAGCGAGAAAAAAGGACACTGCAACTACAATATATGGACATGATCTTTTTAAATAGAAAAAGAAATAAATCAACAAGAGCTATGAGGCTTTTAAACATGAAAAAAAAAATCCATTGTTAAAATTATATATGGATAAAGCCATGTAGTAAAAACTTTAACAATGGTTGTCAATTCTCTATGTGAACTTAATTTATTTAAACACAAAAAAAAAAAAAGTTAAATAAAAAAAAAGATTGCCTGGTATATGCCAATTAATAATCACATCGAAATGCTCGCTTTTATTAAGAAATTAAACCTAAAACAAACATTCACATCAAAATCCATGCCAAATGCAGAATGTCTGTGATTTGAAGCGAACAAAACACAAGCTTTTGGAACAAGAGCCAACAGATACAGAAAATTACCATATCTCATTAGCACGACAGTAGCAATTTATCAAACAATTCATAAGCTAAATACCAATATGCTCCCTTCACTACATATCCTCCAGACTATGTAAAAACCAGACATAGAACTCAAGTGACCTTTGCAATCAAAGCTAACTCTAGTGATTATAAATGCCAAAGCTAGCAATCTTTGCAATCAAGTATTAATTTCGCACCAAATTTGCAGTATATTGCATGACTGAACCAAGGCTAGGCTAGACCTTCCCAACAATTTCTACTATATTTTGCTACTTTATACAATACATACTGCTACTTTCAACCAATAAATGTAAGGATCATGTATAGGTAAAACATACATATTAAAGTCATGCAATATTTCTCATTTCTTCGCTACACATACAATACATTTCAAATCAAAGCTTTCTAGGATTTCAAATGCATACATATTCGGTCCCCAAATACCTTTATAGAGAATTCTAAAAATAATGAAAGTAATATCACAAATTCGTATTTGAATGCTCAACTCTAATTAAACAAGGAACTATTCACATAAAACAGTAAAGATAGCTTACTGGAAAGAAGTGCCCAAATACCCTAATCATTTCTCTCTTGTACAACTTTGTCCTATCTATCTCTCGATCTTGATAGGTCTGTCCATGTATCATCTCACTCACCACTAATTTTGATAGACTCATGAGTGACCCTAGGAATCACGGTTGGATCATACAAATTAGATCCAAATACGAGTGAGGTCATTTGACACAATAGCTACAATATGGGTACGTGCATGTCTTTTCCCCCTCTTAGTCCAACACCAACCTGATCCCATCCTACCCACCTGCTACCCCACCAAATTAGGTAACCTTTAAATTGTTAAAAGATCCATAACTTAAACTGAAACAAAGACACAAACCAGTAAACAAACTTATCTTCTGGCTGAGGACTTGATCTGTGAAATTTTGCTTCCCAATTGAAGAAATGAAATAGAGCTTTGAGCATGCTTGTATACATCAACAATGAGAAAATTAAGTCATCTTATCTGATGAGATATCACATAGATTTTATTCCAGTAGTGCTTATTACTGTTTCGTGAGATCATACTGTATATTACTTTAGAGAGCAGCATGGTGATCCCAACTAAGCAGTTTATCAGTAACCATTAAGGTGTACCGAGTTTCCGAATGACTCATTTTGGGTAATCGCAACATTTTCTACCAACCTGAGAGCTTCAAATTCTCGGCACATTGTACAGCCATCCGAAGTGTCTTCGCGAGTATCAACTTCGGAGGACGCTTCTTGCTTGCAGCAATCTCAATGCACTTCTTCAGCAATGTGAGAAGAAACGGCCATGTTTCAGCTGAAGCAACCATATGTCTGTAACAAAACTGAAATAGTCAAGATTCGTTCAATGCAATCATTAATCAGAGAAAAAACATTACAAATGATCTCTCACCGTGAGGAAATATCATGCACGTCTGATCTGGCCGTATCTGCCTAGCATTTACCAAAGAACTGACTGCTCGTCTTCCTCTGCAGACAGCTACTTAGCAGCCTCACTCCTTCCTGGATATCAAAGAACAAGATATAAATAGAAAAGAAAGTTGGCTAACAAGAATCGGAATGGGTTAGAACAACAAGCTCACTTCCTGGGCCTTGGCCTTGTCGGTGGAGGGTTTCAATGATCTCCTAAACATCTCGAGATCTCGCCATGGCGATGCTTCGATCCACAGGTTTAAAAATCGTTTTACATGGAATGATGAACCGAAATCTTTCGCAAAGACGGAGATGAAATCGGGGTGGTAGGAAGAGGAGGGTTAGGGAAGAAGAAAGGCGTGAATGGAGAAATTGAAGAGTTCGAGAGCGAGTGAAATCTTGCGAAGTTTTCTATCCGCTGGTTAAAACGATTTACATGGGAAGATGAACCAAGATGTAGCGTTTTATGAAATCGGGGGGGGGGGGGGGGGGACGTGGGGGCAAGAGGAAGACATGATTTTTTTTTTTTTTTTTTTTTTTTTTTTTTTTTTTTTTTTTTTGAGAATAATGTAAAAAAAAAAAAAACATTTTTTCAAAAAATCAACCCCAAATTTGTTATTTATAATTTTTTAAACTAAATTTAGAGGTAGAATATCAAAATGTTCCAAATATTTAATTTAATATTAAAAATAGCTAATACAATATTATTAATTTGTATTACAGTATTTTAGTTGAAATGCTCCGAACAAAAATATTATTTATGTTTTTAAATCGTTCATTAAAATTACCATAAAAAGAGTCACTACTCTAAAGTGCGAACAATGCAGAAGCGTAATTTAATAATGGCGACTCTGCTGCAATTTAAAGAAAAAAGATAATAGGTTGTCGATTAAACTGGTGACTGTTGTGTAAGGTTCGTAAATTAATTTCTCGCTACTTTAAAATTTAATCGGATTTAATTATTATTAAATCGTAATTAGAGAAGCGTTTGTTCTAATTATAACCCGTGAGGGTTGATTCGGTTTGCATATTAATTTAGTTGCGTTAAATTATATATGAGGTATGTATAAAAGTATATGTATTTCGATTTGGAATTGAGCCGGGACTATTATGAAATGGTTAAAAAAAAGGTGGACTTAACTTTTTGAAGTTTGTATGTGGATGTCTATGTAATATGAAGACAGAGTGTAAAAAATGAGACCACGAACGAGCTTGCGGGAGATCATTCGGTTTGCATATCGAAGGGTTTTAAGATAAGTGGATCAAAGACATAGTATATAGAATGTAAGTAACCCTCGCACCCCACCAAGCAGTCCTGGACTAAATTTGGGCGCAGAAGGCATTCTACAAAAAATGAACTTCAAATAGTTACGGTCTATTCTACAAGAAAATTGTGAAATATGTATGTGTATATATATATATATATATCAATAGCCGTATTACTACTATCACTATTATGTATGTATGTATATATATATATATATATATATATATATATATATATTATATATATATATATAATATAATATATATCGACCTGGATGGCAATGATGCATTAGGTGGTAAATGAAGATTTGTTTCGACAGAAAATGATGTTCTAAAGCTGCATGGACTACAAGAAAATTATTTTAGTACTATCAATAGCCGTATTACTATTACTATTATCACTATTATGTATGTGTATATATACATATATATATATATATATATATATATATATATATATTATCATTTTTAAAAAATTAGTATGACACCTGGATGGCATATGACTGCATTAGTGTAAATGAAGATTTGTTTCGACAGAAAATGATGTTCTAAAGCTGCAATGACTGAAAAACAATACGAGACTATTTAGTTTGATGCAGTTAAAATCAAAGCTCCAAATACAGTAGTTAGAAGTGATTAAAGTTGTAATTTTCTGTTTTCGTAATACAACAAATCTGTTTGGTTAAGCGCAGTTTAAACTATTGCAGTTAAAAGTTGCTATTTAGTTTGATACATTTGAATCCAGTTCAAAATCTGATATTTGGTTTGACGTCGTTTGATGACTCAAAAATATCAAAACATTTTTTAAAAATATCTAGAGATGCTCTATGAAATTTGCGAAAAAATTATTTAAAATTACTCGCTTTGTTGCCGAATGAAATTTGATTTTTTCAAAAATTTTGAATTTTTTTTTGGATTTTATTTTGAGTTCTTTGAGATGAGAGAATCGAAGCTGCAACTATGGGTTAGAGTTTGCAACCACGCGACGCATCATGGATTTGCAACTACGGACATTTTCATACCGTAGTTCGAACCGCTTCATTTCAGCTTCAACTGTGGCAGTTCAAACTGCGGCTAAAATCAACCGCGATAAACCAAACACGCGATTTTCAACTTGGGTTTTCAAAATGCTGCATTTGAAGCCCACAGCTACAAAACAATACAACCCTAATTAAGTTTCATTGGCTATATGCACTATCATGATGATAATTAAAGTAACCATTAAATTAGCATAAAACTATAGGTATATTTTGCAAAATTGTTTATTACATTAACCAGCAATCAAGATCATTAGCCGACGGAGAAATTTAAGCAATGGCGAAACCTGCCCATTGAGGGACTGATTGCCAAAACCACATTTCTGTTAATGTGCTGATGAATTACTTCTCCAGAAACATGGTAGTTGCTTCACCTTTCTGTTAGTGTTGTTTCCAAACCCATAAAAGCTCGAACAAAGAAATAGACCCGTCGGCTGCAATAGAAACAATCTTAGCTTTAATATGATAATACACAATGCACGATTAAATATCAGCTCTTGAACACACAAAAGAAAAAAACAATATGTTATCGAAGAAATTTCAATAACTTCATTGCGAAAAGGGAGACTAAAAGCAGCTTTTCATTTCGTATAAATGGTAAAGAGCAAAGCTTTGTGGAAGGCAGATCTAGCGTCTCTCTCTCTCCTCTCTCTCTCTCTCTCTCTCTCTCTCTCATTCTCTCTCACATTCAAACCGACTTCCTTTTTCCCCTTTCCATCATAACCAAGCGCCCCAACCAGGGAACATCTGGCACAAGCGATCAATATCTATGGCATCTTGAATGAGCTGTTGTACTTATAATGGATAAAATTATTAATAACCACATATAGTAAAAGATAAACTTAGTATGCAGTAATGAGGTAATCTGTGAGGTCCCTAGGTTCGATTAGTTAGAATCGAATTTCATTTCGGGTTAATTACCTTCGATCGAGAGTCTAATTGACTGTTTGGGTGCTTGATTTGCATTTGGATTGGCTTGTATTTGATTTGAAATTGATTCGGATTGATTTGGTTGCGTTTTGGGCCAATTTGGGCCCGAATCGAGTTGGACCCCGGCCGACCGAGCCACGTGGCTCGGCCCAGTCGAGCCCAATTGACCGGACGAGCCACAAGGGCTCGCCCAGTCGGCCCGACCGGGTCGCCCCAGCCCCGCGCCCTCTCTCTTTCTCTCGCGTTCTCACTCGCTCGCGTCTCTCTCACTCCCGCGATTTTCGCTCCTCGTCGCCCGCCGCGTCCAATCGACCGACCGCCGTCCTCGGCGTGCGTGCTGCCGTCTCCGACAACCCCTCTCCTCCCGTGGCTGGCTATCCTCCTCTCCCGCGCAAGATCGCTCGCGCACGCGCCAAACCCTAACCCGCGCCGCCGTCGATTTCGAGGTCGCCGCCGCTCGCCGTCGTCCGCCGTTGCTTCATGACGTCGCCTGAGCCGTCGTCAAACCTCATCGCCGCCGATTGAAGCGCCAATCGTCCGAATCTCTGCCTCCTCATCTCGGCTCCAATTCGCCCGTCCGTCGCTGCCGCCTCTCCGGCCGTCACCGACGTCTCCGCCGCTATCTTCTCCGCCTCTCGCCGTCACTGGCTGTTGTTGGTCCAGTCGCCGCCGCCACTGTAGCTGCCGTACGGTCATCTCCGGCGAGCTCCTCCGGCGAACTCAACTGCACCGCTGCTTCATCTCGACGTCGAGGATTCGTTCGTGGGATCGTTTTCGGAAAGCTTTGCTATTTTCGCGCCGATCGGTAAACCCTAGAAGGTTTACGTTCGGGTTAAGGTGAGTGCCCCTGCGGTCTCACTTGGTTGTTAGAAATACTGTTAGAAATCATGCTAGGACTGTATGCTATGATATAGTAGCTTGTCTTGATACGTCGGCATGATATGATTTGTTGGTTGCGATAGCATGTATTAGAAGATGTTATCCGTTGGAAAAGTATGCTAGGAATTATGTTGAAAATAACATGTGACTCCTAGGCTGTGATGACATGTATTCGATGATGACGACTTTCATACTAGATAATAGTAATATTCATGCTAGCTATACTGTTTGTCTTGTGTGACATTGTTCGATAGCATGATTTTGTGTGTTGGGCGCTCGGTAGTGGTGTCACAGTTTTCCAGACTGTAAATACCAGGGGATATGTGCAGACGGATTTAGCTAGAGGTGCATGTAAGATGTATTTGCATCGAACATGTAAACGCTAAGTTTCGATTTGAGGTAATATGGTCCATGCACGGTGTGAGGGTGAGCTTGTGATCGTGTTTGGATATCTTCAGTGTAATGCTCCCGTTGTATGAAACATGTTTCGTGTGACCTTACTTGTCGACTCAAATTAGGGCGATATATTGGCGATATTAGATTGCTATGTAATTGACGTTGCCTAGTCCATGCTTGTGAAACAAGTGTTCTGTGTGTGCATGTATTAGGAATGTTAGAAAAATACTTGTAGTTATGTTGTATGGACAACATATTAAGCGATGTGATTGCCTGCGTGGCGACTCCCAGGTGTGTGACGCTAAACGATATTGTTTATCGGGAGTGGTGTGTGTGCTTTGCGTGGTTGATAATTCCACCCCGAGTGCTTGAATGATATTGTGTTTGAATTTGACCTACTTAACGATGCATTTTATTGATTGTTTTGATGCATATAAAAGGGTAGGTGTAAATTGTTTTGTTATATGTTAACACTTGAATGCATTACTCTATCTTGTAATGTGTGTTGGAGCGGTAAAGCACTGCATGAGATACTATCTGATATGCTTGATATGGTAGCAAGTTATTATGTTGATTTGGTATATAACGTGATGTATATATGATTCATGTTATAACCGGGTTATGAACCTAAGTTTGTGATGATAGTTGTTATGAGATCAATGATATATGCTTTTGTGAAGCTCATATTATGCTAAAATGCATGCTATGTTGAGTACACTATGTTATGCTACAACTGTGAATGGTTTTATTATAAACCTTGCTTGTTGCTCTATAACTAATGCTATCCATGGGAGTGATATTTGATGTTAATTGAGCAATGTGCGAGTGGTAAGAAGTAAAATAGCTCTAGGGACCATCGTGATGTTGTGCCTTAATGCTAATGAGGTTGAAAATCGAGTGGGGTAATATACCTTTGTGACACTCGTATGTGGTGTGCTTGCCTTATGGGGCCATGTGGTGTTCGAAATTGGGTCGTGGATCCTCGAGTTACGTTGTCTGAACGGTTGAAATGACACCCGGAGGGCAAGGGCTCGTGGGGTGGGAAGCGATTGGACCAATAGAAAAACAAGCACGTAATAAAATTATGATGCCTCTAGAGAGGTCGGTGGACATAGTCTGAAGTCGCTCAATGGCCAGGGCGGCGGCTACGAGTGCGAGGCTCGGCTGCCATATAGCGCAAGAAGTTCCGGCGGCGCGTACCAGGACCTTGGTAGCGTGGCGGATGAGCTCGTATTGAGAGGACTATCTCCGGGGTATCGAGGGGGGGTTAAGGTTTCCCTCGGCCTGGGAAGACAGTCTCTAGTGCGGGTCCGCTCTACAGAACGGAATATGAAGAGGATAACTAATAGGTTAGAATCACACGACATAAGAAAGAATAACATGCATAAACCTATTGGGTGGTGGTGTGAATTATTTTATGTGATTAATTGCATCTTGTACTTAATTTCTGAGTTGATGCTCACTACTTGTGAAATAGCATGTGGATACATGGTTTAATAGTTTGTCCATTTTGGGGCAATAAATTGAGTATGGTTATGCGTATTGGTTATGTGGTCGGTTTTGTGTAGTCCCAACTATTGGTGCAATGCTTGTTTTGTGTGATGTGCCATGACAGACTTATGCTTGATGTGAAGCATGCTATATTATGTTGTTTGCATGCTTATTTATGGATTGTAAGATCATGCTTGTAGTGAGTTGTTTACTCCAGCATGTGGGATAACTTGTTGTATGTTCATCTGTGCTAGAAGATGTTTATATACAACTCGTGTGCCTGGATTTATGCTACGCATGCAGATTGCATTGGCATATAGAAGTTTAATATGTAGGACTTCTACTTATATGCCCCATAAATTCCCCCCCCGCAATCTGCATGTTCCTTCCTGTGTTTGCATGTCCTTTGGTGTGTGGCCGCAGCCCTGGTGGTTGCCCTTGCCAGGGTGGGTTACTCACTGAGTATATTTTATATACTCACTGCATCCTCCCCTTAGTTCTTTGCAGGGTCTGTCGACGATCGTAGAGCGAGCACGAGGTTCAGAAGATGGGTCTGGGTTAAAAATATGTAAATTTATTTATCTTCCGCTGTGTAAATTAATTAACTTGTAAATCTATTGTACTATGGAGAATTGGAAGTACTAGCTCATAACGTCTTGTGTTTTAGTTTTTTTTTCAAAAAAAAAAAATCCACCTTGTTTTCCGTGACCCCCGGTGCACGGGGCGTCACATAATCTTTCTAATAATTAGTTTCATTTGGGGCCGTTTACTTTAGGAGAGTATAATAGAAGTGGCTATGGAACGGGTTGAGAAATGGTATGGGTTGGAAAGTATTGAGGTTTGTGTTTTAATTAATTTATTTATTTTGGTGTGTTTGGTGTGTGGGTGTGTGGTGTGTTTACTTTACCTTGTGATGATAAATAAAGTGGGAAGTGAGAGGAAAAGTAATTCTTCCACAAGTTAAACATGGTTGGTAAACTTTCCACGTGTCACTTCTCGCATTTCATAATCGGCAAAAGTAAGAATCCATACTTTAAATAGAACTGGTTGTAATGACATCCTTTTGTTACTTTGTGAGCAAAATTGATTGATTTCAAAGATTAAAGAGTGTTGATAATATGACTATATCTATGGTAAGCAAAATAGTCCCTAGCAAGAAAGACGATGAAGTCAAACACTAACACTCATAAAACTGACTTGAAGAAAAAAGACAGATTGCATGACTTGTAGTTACGACAATTTTTTTTTGAACTAGTTTGCCATATTAAGTTCATATCTTTCAGAAGATCCCTCTGTCCTTACTTTCAATAACCCGTTATATATACATGCATAAAACATATATTCTAATATGCATGCATAGATAGTACATTAGTAGACATGCTGTGGGGTTGGCCACGGTTGCTATTTCACTACTTGATTTAGTTATTATCAAGAAGGTGGAATCAAACCCTATGAGATCTATCTGTTGAGTTGTCTGGGTTCTATAGAGCTACTGT
The DNA here is from genome assembly GCA_002076135.1 of Xerophyta viscosa. Taxonomy (NCBI): domain Eukaryota; kingdom Viridiplantae; phylum Streptophyta; class Magnoliopsida; order Pandanales; family Velloziaceae; genus Xerophyta; species Xerophyta viscosa. Next base: position 15,753 of record MJHO01000480.1, on the reverse strand, counting down.
CGACAAAGTCAGTTCAGGACATCACAGATCTATCAAGAGGTGAAGGTAAACAAGGAGTCTATCCGCCTAACTCAGGGTAATATCTTGAATGCCAGCAACAATGCATTCTAAGTTTTGAATTATAACTCGTCAAATGTCGCTTCGTTCAGGCATGGTTGTATGCATGCATGTACCCGACTATACTGTGATTTTCAGTAAGAATTTGAAAATTTCAAGCAATGAAATAGTCACATTTGTACAAATACAAAAGTGTTATGCATACATTACCTGATCCTGCTCGCTCCTTAGGTCCCCCTCTTCATAGCCATCTAGCTTTTGTTTGACTCGCAAAATTGCACGAGCTGCATCTTTGTTTCCTTCCCATTCATCTTGTGAGCTCTCAAAGCTAGCCTCTGCATAATCTTCACTTTCCCGGAAATGCACGTTTTAAATATCATGGCAATGCCAAAGCTTGTCCAAACAAATGAGAGAAAAAATGAAAATTTTGAAGTGTAATCATGTTGACCACTAGCCCACGAAGATGCATAAGAAATATAATCCAATACAAGATACTGAGGTATCTAAATAACTGCAATGATATTGCATAAGAAATATTATCGAGCATCATTATGAGGTATAATTGGAAATGTGTATGCCGAACTAAATGGGCAATACTATTAGTAACTTTTTTAAATTTTTTCCTCAATCACCAGGACGACGGCCGTTCATACTCATATCCAATATAGAACCTAACTGAAGTTAACCACATAAAAGAAGACACGCAGCAATATAACTCGAGATGCCAGAGGACACTGTAGTAAGATAAGACCAATTAATTTCAATGTACCTTTCTGCAAAGCCTTCAGGGGGGACAGAGCCCATTTTAATAGAGGGATGAAAACCTGAAGATCAGAAATCAGTGAACTTTTTCTTTAGCACAAGGTTAAGACATATTTCAGCTAGGCTGTCCAAAACTCTAAAAACAATTGTGAGAAGTGCTTTCTTTGTTAGCCCTCATGACAGAAATAGTTTCCTCGCAGCATCTCCTAAAAACGCCCTCTACTCCAGTGACGCCCATTCCATCAATAATGTCTCTAGTCAACCTAAAGGGAACCTGCCAAACCCATTGAAAGTTCTGTAAACTAAATTTCTATTATACAAACCCATTGATTTGTTTATCAATGTCTTAAATAATATAAATACCTAAAAGCCCAACATAGATTTAAATAATCTATCAAAATTGAAGATAGTATATCTCAATTCCACTCAAGCCCATATTATCTCTAGTTATTGAAAATTTTGGTAAGGATCTGTGACGGCATGCATAGACCAACACAACCTACATCCTTTGCAAACAAGTATGAGGTCACAAACCAACTTAACTAAAAGCTATATACACCCTATACATCAAAAATTAATAATTGATTCTCTCTTTCTTTAAAACTAGGAGAAGCTTTGCCCATCACAGTGCTTCATTATGATTAGATGAAGCAAAAAAGTGGAAACAAGTAATCACTAACGCACATCAAAGTTAAAGATTAAAACTTTAAAATTCATAGATTCTTTGAGATACTATCCAGCATTTAAAATAAAGCATCACTGGTCAGAGACTTGTAAAATCGCTTGATATTAAGTAGCTAGAATGTCGATGTAATCTAGGTGGTTTAAACCTTAAAGTAAACTTTCAAAATAACCTCAACATTATATTTTAATAAACACTAAGGCCGAAGACTATAGCCAACCATGGCGCAAAAAAAAAAAAAAGTAGCAAGAAAAATGGAGTCCTCTAACGAAGCCAAAATGAAACAATAGATGTAGTTGCATAAAAAGGAACCGCCAAATAAAAAATTGAACAAAACAATCTTCTCATTTTCTGCAGAAGACAGGAACCCCATTATACAATTATCCATCTCACAAATCAATGTCTCCCTAATAAAGCGAGGAAGCCGAATACTAGGATAATTCTTTGCCAGATTTATAAAAAAAGAAAAGATAAAATTGATGTAACGATTAACGTACAAGGAACTGGACACCTAAATATACAGATAAACATTCCAGATCAGGAGATTTCCCTTTAATTTCAGCCAAAATTCCACTGCTGTAACTTCATCTATAACTCCCTGACCCTCATTCTGTGCTGACAACAGTTAACAAAAGAAAGAAAGACGAAGCTAACTTAATAGATGAATATATCATGGTCGTCTTCCGGCCAAACAACCATCAAGTACCTTTGACCAGCGTTGCCCAGAATCTGAAAAGGCAGATTCATATACAGAGTAAGCCAAGAGCGGAGCACAACCTGCCCTCAAGGAAAATAGGGCAGCGGGAATGAGCACAACATTTTGCTCATTTAAAGCTAGTGATTCCTGCAAAAGTGAAGATAAGGGATACCCTGAGCAGATAAAAGATTTGAAAGATGCTATTAAAAGTTACGCGTTAATAAATTGACACAGCTAATGTCTCCTAGACGGCTTTTCTTTCTGAATAGAAGCTAAGATAAGTTTACAAAAAGAAGCCAGAACAACTTACATGAGCACCTTTCTTCGAGAACTAGCATGTGATAAAGTATAAGGATGCCCTGATTTGAACACCGCAGACATCAATCAACAATTACACGAGGAATGTTAAACTTCGCACGTCAAATGCAACATAAAGAAAGGGGAAATATATAACTTCTCAAAAGCTCCACAGAAAATAAATATTCACAAGATTAAACCAGTTAGTGGTAAGCTAAAAGTAAGCATGCACAACTAGTAAGTTGGTTCTCCAACAAATTCCGACATGCAGTAGCAATATAATATATAGCTGACTACGATCAAGCAAAAAAAATATTTACTTTTATGTTAATATGAATAAATGTGCAGGCA
>MJHO01000480.1:0-11335 GCA_002076135.1 Xerophyta viscosa | reverse complement strand
AAGTATTGATCTTGCGCACCAAGTTTGCAGTATATTACATGACAAGACAACCAAGGTTAGTTTAGGCCTTCCCAACAATTTCTACGATATTTTGCTACTTTATACAATACATACAACTACTTTCAACCAATTATCATGTATAAGTAAAAATCATACATATAAAGCCATGCAATATTTCTCATATCTTGGCTACACATGCAATATAGCTTCAAATCAAAGCTTTCTAGGATTTTAATTGCATACATGTTTGATGAGTCCCCAAATACCTTTAGAGAATACTCAAACGAATGAAAGTAATATAACAAATTCGTATTTGAAATGCTCAACTCGAATTAAACAAGGAACTGTTCACACAAGACATTAAAGACAACTTACTGGAAAGAAGTGACCAAATACCCTAATCATTTCTCTCTTGTACAACTTTGTCCTATCTATCTCTCGATCGTGATAGGTCTGTCTGTGAGGTTCCAGAGATTTAGAATTTACATTATCGGATTAATTACCTTCGATCGAGAGTTTATTCGATTTGTTGGTTGACTGATTGGCTTTGAATTGAATTGAAATTGATTTGAATTGATTTGGTTGTGTTTTGGGCCAATTTGGGCCCGAAATGAGTTGGACCGGCCAACCGAGCCACTTAGCTCAGCCCAGCCGAGCCCGCTTGCGAACGGACGCGCGGGCGAGCAAAATGGCTCGCGCTCGACGCGCCCGGCCAGCTCCCTCTCTCTTTTCCGCGTCTCTCTCTCTCTCTCTCTCTCTCTCCGATTTCTCTCCTAACTCTCTCTCTCTCTCTCTCTCTCTCTCTCTTGCCCGTTCGCCAGTGTCCGCCTCGCCGCGCCGGCGTGCACGTCATCGCCGTCGCTGCCTCCCCTGACCCACATTCTGTGCTGACAACTGCTAACAAAAGAAAGTAAGACGAAGCTAACTTAATAGATGGATATATCATGGTAGTCTTCCGGCCAAACAACCATCAAGTACCTTTGACCGGCGTTGCCTGGAATCTGAAAAGGCACATTCATATACAGGGTAAGCCAAGAGCAGAGCACAACCAGCACTCAAGGAAAATAGGGCAGCAGGAATGAGCACAACATTTTGGTCATTCAAATCTAGTGATTCCTGCAAAAGTGAAGGTAATGTCAAGTTTCTAAATAAGTATTTAGCGAGAGCTTAAAACATAGAAAACAAAAAAGTCCAACAAGCACATTTGAGGCACCAAATGAAAATATAACAGACTAGGGCAAAAACATTTTAATCCGCTAATCTCAACTTATACACAACCAAATACATTGCTGCAAATATTCCTCTCTAAAAAACATTACCATCAAAAGTCTGCTAAATGTTTTCAACAATTTCTACAGTTGTATTAATTCTTCTTTGTGTAAAAGAACAGAACCACCATGATGACCACCATGATGGTTTGCTTATTGTATTCAACAACACGTTCAATACATGTCACATTTCAGGGTATGGATTCATCAATCTCAGTGCGCAACAATTATAAATCTCAATTCAGAAGCTAAACGCAAATAGGATAAAATTTTCTGATGCATGAAACAACCAGGATGACAACGTGTATAATGGCACTATCACTAACGACTTACATTCTCTTGGACATATAACCCTGGTAAATAATGCCACCGTGCAAGAGGAAGACTGAAACCAATACAATTAATGTGGAAATACCTTTGATATTTTATCAATGCATTCAAATATCGCTACCTTATGCTCCAGTAAGCCCCAGAACTGCTCTGATAGGTTTTGTCCTTATAGATGCAAAGTCTTCATGAAGCGCCACTCTATAAAATTTAACAAAGAATAAATTTCTTTAGCAAAATAGACAGAACATTATTTACAGTGTGAAGCACATGATATTTGAGGTTATAAAACCTTTTCAGAGGATATGTCAGTTCATAATATTCTATATTCTCCTATAAGGGTGAAATTTTAAGTCAAATAATGAATACCCTGAGCAGGTAAAAGATTTGAAGGATGCTATTAAAAGTTAAGCATTATTAAATTTGACACAGCTAACTACCTCCTAGACAGCTTTTCTTTCTGAAAACTAGTAGCTTGTTATAGAGTTTTATGAAAGAGAAGACAGAACCAACTTACGCTGAGCAACTTTCTTCGAGGAAGATAGTCGATTCATAAATGTATATGCAGGCTGCCTGTAGACACTAACAAAAGTAAACTCCAGCAATTGTACATACAAGGAAAGATAAACTCAGCAAGCAGTCAATATGCAGCATAAATGAAGGGGAAATACGTAAACTTCTAAAAGTTCTCCACAGAAAATAATATTCACAGATAAACCAGTTTAGTGGTTAAGTACTAATGCAAAACAAGTGTAAGTTGGTTTTGCCAACCAAGTTCTACATGCAGGTAGCACAGCCATATACAGCTGACTTAACGATGCACGCAAATAAACAATATTACTTTATGTAATGATAGGTATTTATTTACTTTTTAATGAGATCATAACAATAAATATTATCAGCACATTTGGAATGTTTGAACATGCTCGGATTCACTCTCCAGTTTGGAATTTACCAAAACTCCACTTGATATGGTAATAAAAACCTTGAATATTAGAAATCTATAACAAATGCAAGGAATATACTCAAACCAGTTAGATTACACTCTAAAGACGTGAAAACTATAGTAACAAACAATTGAACAAATCTGCTAAGCGATCTACAACGTACATAAAGGATGAGTGCAGGGGAAAAGCAGTAGTTAGACATGAAACTTAGAACTACATGTTTTTACCTCTTTGATGGTAAAAGATGAAGGTGACAACATCTTCTAAACTAACTATGAACAATGATGAAATCACCTGCAAAGCGCTTTAAAGCGTACATTCAAGCGCATCAATAACAAACTAGAATATTAGCATTTCTTAAACAACAGTGTGAAGGAATATATAAAACAAACATAATCAAGCTAATCATTTAAGATTTAGGACACTTTAATGCACACTACACCTTAAGCAACATAACGAAGAAGCCATAGGAGTGCTACGTATGAATGTGTAGAATTTAAATTGTTCAAAATCCTTAGGAAAAAGAAAAGAGAAATCATTAAGTCATAGCTCCCTCATAAAAGAAGGATATTCACATGAAGCTAAAACAAGCTCAAGCCTTCTTTCAAGATGATTTAATGATGTTAAAAATCTTGTTTAAAAAATAGAGATAAACAACATGTAATTAGAGAACTATAATGGTTGAGCTTAGGTTCAACAGCATCACGAAGACATATCCTTCACATATCAAAGAGAATGGAAACGTCACATAGGAGCCAAATAAATTAACATGTGCATAAGAAGAACCTGAATAAACCAGAACATAGATGATCAAATTTGGGAAACTTATAGTGGACAGTAATAACAACATCAAATTTGAGAACAATTATAAGCAATTCTGATCAAAATATTAAACTTAACACTTTAGACTTGATAACCATTTTACTTTAGCAATTTCCATAGAAAATAGATCCTAGTGATTACAAATGCTAAAGCTGGCAAACTTTGCAATCAAGTATTGATTTCACACCAAGTTTTGCAGTAATATTACATGACAACAAACAAGGTTAGGTAGGCCTTCCTCAACAATTTCTATGATAATTTGCTACTTTATATAATACATACTACAGCTACTTTCAACCAATCAATGGAAGTAGCATATATAGGTAAAATCATACATATTAACACCATGCAATATTTCTCATTTCTTGGCTACGCATACAATACAGTTTCAAATCAAAGCTTTCTAGGATTTCAATTGCATACATATTTGATGAGTCCCCAAATACCTTTAGAGAATACTTAAAAGAATGAAAATAATATCAAAAATTCGTATAAAAAATGCTCAACTTGAATTAAAGAAGGAACTGTTCACATAAGACAGTAAAGACAACTTACTGGAAAGAAGTGACCAAATACCTAATCATTTCTCACTTGTGCAACTTTGTCCTATCTATCTCTCGACCTTGATAGCCCTGTCGATGTATCATCTCATTCACCACTAATTTTTGGTAGACTCAGGAGCGATCCAAGAAATCACAGTTGGACCATACAAAAATAGATCCAAATATGAGTGAGGTCATTTGACACACTAGCTACAATATGGGTACGTGCAAGTCTTTTCCCTCTCTAGCTATGACAAAGATAATAAAATGCACAATTCCTGCAGGAACAAAATCAGTTTGGGAAAATTAATTCCTCTGCAACAAAGTTTACATGTTACTATTGTAATACACTATCTCGCAATGCACTTGATAAAATCAACACAGTTGATTGAGAAACATATGGTGGTCTTTTTTTATTCCCAAAACAAAAGAAAAATAGAGAAAAAAAGGCACATAGAAAACCATATATCATTGGAGTCTTAGGGGTGCTTTTGTCAGAAGATCCAAGTGTAACTTAAATAAAGAGTATGGATGAACAGCAAACGGCTCTCTAAGTTTCCAGATTAAAATTATCTGTCCTTCATGAAAAATCAACAAAATCACCATCATAAGCAAGACAAATAGTGAGTTTTCATGTAAACCTCCCTCGAACTCAAAACTTCATAATGCGCGTCCTTTAACACTAGAAGTCATTTTCTGACTCCAAATTTGAAAACCAAACATATATCGCATTCAGCGAAAGAAGGAAAATAGCATTTAAAAATGCTAGTATGTTTCGACTAGAGTGCAAAAATATGACAACAAAAAAAGAGAATTTAAAAAAAATAAATAAATAAATAAATAAACAATAACAAAGTGATGAGGAAGTGTTGATTTTCTAAAATATCAGAAGGTCATAAGATGCTATTACATAACTAAGCGCGCTCACTTCCCCATACAATCCACATGTTGAGCAAAAAGATAGGTTCAATCAACTGTGTTGAAAAGAATGACAACTTAAATTCATCTTCAAGTCTATAGATATTTTTCAGCAAAATAAAAATTAATTAATTAATTTATTTATAAAAGCATAAATCGTTGGAACAAATGGAGATAATAGGACACACCATAACCATGAGGCTTTGACAAGCCCATTCTTTATCCAAGAAGCAATGTTGCAATTGTAGGTGGCACAGGAAACATTTCATATAGGACAAAGTAAACATGACGTCTCAAAGAATTTGATACACAAAGATAGGTTTTTTGTGTCGTGTCGTGCCCAGTTTTGGTAAATTCGAAATGCAAGACGTGCCGACGGTGCCGAAATAGCATGTCCACTCTTTCTCTCTCACTTTTCCCATTAATAATTAATAAAACATTTGAAGTTACCTCTTTCACTATGCTCAGCATTGATTTTGTAACGATTTCTCTAGAAGAGAGGTTGAACCACAACGAAATAAGTCTAAAAACTTAGAGAAGGAAGCTTCTTCAGTATAGGTATTGCCAATGACTTTGGATGGAAGAAAGGGCGGGTTCAGAGTAATAATGTTAGCTATTGTAACAGAAAACAACCCACTATTCATTATAGATAGTGTAATAGACATTATGGACATATATGCATATACCAAAACTGTCGTAAGTACTTTAACTGCAATTTACTTCATTTAATGTAAAATGTCATTATTGCTCTTTTGTACATACTACTACTTCATTTTCTATGACACGTCTGGTTTACGAAGGCATAGGCAAGAAAATCAAATGTGACGGTAAAAAGAGACAATACCACTGCTGATGTCAATATTTTCCACCTATGACAAGACAATGTTGATAACGCTTCCCCTTGTCGTCCTGAAAAGCAAAAACCCAATCAATAAAAATGAATCATAACCTCAAAGACAAGCTCCTTCTAACATGTCACTGTGTGCTAGTTTCCCAATATAGAAGAAGACAATAAAAAATATAGCTAGAATTTTCTTGGCATAATGGCAACTGACATTTTCGATGTCATATAATGGCCTTATCCAGAGAAGATTTTTGATGACGTAGTTTTTTTTTTTTTTTTTTTTTAAAGTAGTTTTTAGTCGTGCCCAAAATGACTATGAATTTGTCATTTAAGTAGAGAAAGTATATCGCAATAAGATTAGAAATGCTGAGTGCCAAATCAATAATATGTGTTTGCCAGGGTGGCACGACCATGTTACGTAGAACCATGCTTGAAAGTCACAACTTCCCCTAATGGCCTTCGACATGACTTAATCGAAACAACGATTTTAAGTTTGATCATGCTTATCTTCTGGTCACAAATGAAAAACCGAAATAATGCTGATATATAGCTTACCTACCTGCACCTGCAACTTTTCAGCTTCTTCTCTATCCATCATGAGCTGCTTCTGCAACACTTGTATCTTCATTGAACAATCAGTCTTCTGTCCCTGAAATTAAGGACATCGGCAACTCTTCGTTAAGTAAGATTCTACAAGTATAAGATACGCATCCCAAAACTCATTAGTGTAGAATATTCACACAACAAACTTACCTTAGAGCTTTTTATCCTTTTGATTGGTGCATCAAGCTCCCTGGTCTACAACAATTGTCTTTCAGAAAAATATTGGCCAACTTGTAATGGGGAGTAGAAAAGGAAAACTTACTTTGTGTTTCCTCAATCTCATTGCAGCTTGCCATTCGCACAGTCGCAATATCATGCAACTACATTGAATACCTGAAGCTTCACAATAAATGTGTCGTCCCAATTACCTTCAAAGCCTCAATGCTTTATATAAAGCAAATGTCCAAGCCCAATTAGCTTTAAAGCCTCAATCCTCTATATAAATCAATCTCCGCGCACGTGTCAGCCGCCCAGCCCACCCGTCTCCAGACCATCTTCTTCTAGCGATTGAATTTCTTCCTCCCTCAATTGCTCTGTCTCCGGCTTCTGATCCCGCCGCCGAGCAAGGTAATATCCCACCGGACTAGAGACTATCTACCCAAGCAAATATGGATGCATGTTCAGAACCCTTAGCAAGGTGGGAAGCTAGATGCGATCATGGTTGTCTCGGTGCCGCCAAGTGGCGGCACCGGAACGGCCGGCACGGTCGGCACATTTCCTTTTTTTTTTTCTTTTTTTTTTTTTTTTTTTTTTTTCTTTTCTTTTTTTTTTTTAGTAATGAGCATCATCATATTTATTCATGAAATATGTGGGTATATTATTTTCAAACAACGCACGGGGTAGATTTACATGATTTAGATTTTGTCGATATCAACCACACTAACACTCAATGTGGTAATAATTTATAATATGTTTTAAATTTTAACAAATGAATAAAACTTCTTGTTATTTATTTTTATTACTATTTATATAATAAATTTTATATTTTTTTTTATATAATTGTACGATTCGGCACGGTCGGCATAGTCGGCACGGCACGGTCGGCACGTCTCGAGATCTGAGTTTACCGAAACTCGAAACGGCACGGTACGGTAAACCTTGGATGCGATGAATGCTATATAAAACAGGCACTTTTGCAAGTTTAAAATGTTTAGGCGAGCATCTTAACCATGAATTTAGGACGAGAAAATAATCGGCTGCAATGTTCAGCGTACCTACACAATGAAAAATAAAAAGTCCAAGTAACTAAGCCCACAAAGTCAACTCAAATACCCATGGATGGATTAAAGAAGGAGATAAGCACATAATTTCAACTCAATCACCAGAACATTCTTTATAACGTCTTGGACAATATTCATAAGTGAAAGTTAACAAGGATATTGAGCGACAAAACACGTACTACCTTACAAGTTTTTTCTTAAACAGAAATGCAGAAATACTCTATTTCATAAGTTAAATGCAATAAGCTTACAGAAACAATGTAAGCCTGGATAAGTCCAGTGCTCTAGATTCCCCATTGTTTGAAATGTATCAGCAACTCAACTGATTTTTTTACCTAATGGAGTATATAAGCTAAAAGTGATGTTCATTTACATCAGGCTACAATGTTGTTTTTGTAATCATGATCTTGCTGAATTCTAGAAAACCGGAAAAGTTAGTAGGACATCCAACTGATAGCTAAAGACCTGACATCATTACTTTTCCTACAAAATGGATTTTCGTATACACAATAGACATTGTTCACCATGCTATGAAAAACAGGGTCTGATGTACGTGCTTCAACATAGAGTTGTATAGACCAATTTTCAGAGTCTCAGCTTTGCTTTGGTGAAATGCCTATAATCTCACGCAAGAAGATAATACTTAACTCTTATTCGGTTGTACATTTGGAATGTCGTACTGGTTAGCAGTCCCTTTCTTAAGGTATCACTTAATATAATGTTATATTAACCGTGATGAAGATAGACGCCATATAGGACGTGTAGAGAGAGGCATAGGTCATCTCCTGTCTTTTCTGGTTTGTAGATGTCTCAAAAACATAACTATCCAGGAAAAAGAAATAAAGAAATGTTCAGTTTAATAAACTGATGGTACATAAGAGCAGGAAACAAACGCTTGGTAGGTACGTATTTTTAATCTCTTTCTCCCATGTATGGATAACTAAAGGGAATAATGAAATGTTTAATTGGTCTACAATGGTCTAGAATGGATAATTACATTGTAGTGGCGTATTTTCTTGTACCAAGTGAAAACCAGCAATCTCCATATCTGTATTTTCAAATGGACAAGTGGTATGCAAGTTAAGGTTAATCTTTGTAGCATAGATCAGTGCCATTATGTCGAAACCTATTAGGTGATTTTGGGATGTGAATGAAAGCTAGCCATAACTAAATAAGATGTGTGGCAGGATGGAAAGAAAGCCCATAAGACATAACTACAAGATCTAAATAAAAAATAAAGAGTTGAAAAGAGCATAGGCATGAACAATCAATTTGGTCTGAATATGCTATAAAATAAATTCAAATTTCCTTTGCAACACAGGCATGCATGACACTACTTCAACAAAGTTCATAAACAAATGCGAGGAGCAAGAAAAATCATATAAGACATTACCTCTGAGACCCAGTTAAGATCTACAAAACATTCATTTAAAAGTAGAGGAGGAAGGAGCCAAGGGCAGCAAAACTGCATGAAATGCTCTGGTTTTGTTTCGTTAACAAATAGATCATGAACCTGCATTGCAATACATATGTTAAGAATGCCTGAACTATGGTGAAGCATCTTAAGAGGTAAAAAAAATATGTGACAAATTGCTAACAAACTGCAGACGTCAATCAATAGCAATATATATTGTCAATCAGCCTTTGGCTGACCACCAGTAAAGATTTTAACAAGTTCTTAAAAGACTTGGTACATTAAAAAAAAAAACAAAATAAAAGCATGAAAACATATCTATGGGTTATCATTCAACTGGTTCACCTTCCTTAAAAATAATGCTCTCCGCAGACAGCCTTCAAAATTCGCAACAACAATAGATAGTTGGAAGGAAAGAAAGTATAGTACGAGAGAGGACAAAAAGAAGAAGATCAAGCTCCTATCAGAATCATTGATAAAAGAAAAAAATACATCAACAATAACATGCGTTTCTTACCTCAACAAGTACCGCTAGGCTTCGCATGCCACATCAACTAAGAATTACACCCACTAATCCTCAAATACTGTATCATACGCTACTCAAAAAATAAATCAAGTCAATGATGAGAAGTAAGCTAAAACATGAACATTTAAAAAAAAAATAATTATACTAACTATCATTCACAAACAGGGCAAGCACTTTAAAACTAAAAGTTCCTAAAACAATTTAACGAATCTAGAAGACAAGAATTGGGGAGCAAATCATTCGCCAATTAGCTCCTAGCTCAGCTGAGATGGACTTGACAACCGATTTGCTGCTAACTTTACATAACATCCGATCACCACGTCCTCCAACTACATTAACACGGAGAAAGGCCTATATAATCCACCAATTCACCACGTATCCAAGTACATTAGCTTGGAGCTCTGCCTATGTAGTCCATTCATCCATCAAGCTGAAACAAACATACTAATTAGTGTGCATCTTGGACAACCAAAGATGAATTATTCCTTACTAGGCACTCTTTGGGAACACGATACCCTATAATGAATTTCTAAAGTCAAAAGACACATTACCCATGCAAGCACATCACCACACAAGAAAGAGAAGAGGATTAGTTTTCATCCAATGGTGAATAATGTACTTTCAATAAGGTATCCAGACAAGATCCTTTTAAGGTAGGGAGAGGGCTTGCATCCGATTGTCGATATATTTTCAATAAGGTATCCAGACAAGATCCATGAAGGTAAAGTGCAGATCAATCTACCTGGCGATGAGAAGGATAGTTGAGTCGTATTGCAAGACATCAAGTAAACAATAACAAATAAATAATGACAAGCTTTTATTTTTTTTTTTTTAAAAAGCCACTTGCAAGAAAGGATACAAAACTGCCTGATATTTCAAAAATGCAAAATGTTAGGAACCAGAGAAAAATATATGTGTGTTTATATACAATGAGAGAATATATATATAATATATATATATATATATATATATATATATATATAGAGAGAGAGAGAGAGAGAGAGAGAGAAATCAACATCAGCAAACTATACAACAACAACCACCAAGTAATGTCCCACCTAAGAGCGATTTGGAGAGGGTAGGATGATGCAGCAATATCCTAAATGAGGTTGTCTTTGAAAGACCCTCGGCCCGAACAACCAAATACTTAAGCACACAGGCACAGCACAAGCAAACAATTTCGCAGAGCATGAATTCAGACCACAGCTACCCAAGCACATGAAGATGTAGTGCGCAAACAAATAAGCAATATGAGACCAACATAGAATGAGGATAAAAGAGCAATGTAGAAGAATAGTGAAAAAACAAGCCTAGAGAACAAGCATTAGCAGACCATCTCAGTAAATATTTACAAGAAAAGGTATCTAATAGTTAAAGCCAAAACAAAGTGCATTACTATAACATTCAACAATAGCCTCCAAAAAGAAGATAACATGAAATAGGGATGCATATTAACCAATGTTTGCATACAAGAACGCCTGACCAACTTCCCAATTGCCTCAAGAAAGGTAGGTTTTAAACACATAAAGCACATATTTCAGGCAATGCAAGGCACAAACCCACTCTATCCACACATTTTGGTTTGTTGCAACCATCCAACTAATGGAAACAGATTGATTCTTCCTCTATGGAGCACTGCTTCTTACTCTTATATAAATGATTTAATCTCTAATAGGCTTAGAGGATATCATATAAATCCTATCCACTAAGGATTTTTATCTTATTACGATGGCCAAGATGACGGTGCTTATCAAATCTTACATGAGATAAGAGAGATAATCAAAAATAACATAACCTGCGAACCTCCACTACGTAACTGTATAATGCAATATGCGCAAGAGTCACCAGAGCAGTTTTCATGGACAGATCAAAAACAAAACTGTGCACCAAGATTTCTTTAGCTT
>MJHO01000479.1:0-31339 GCA_002076135.1 Xerophyta viscosa | reverse complement strand
TTCGCTACAAACCTATTTCCTTTGTGTTGAGTTTCTACAAAGGTGTATTGAGTTTCTCTAAAGGTGATATATGGCATTGGGTTTTGCTGTTGAATGGAGTCATGCGCTGCGTGTGTGATTTCGGTTTGTGTTTGGAGTTGGTGCGTTGAGGGCCATGATGTTTCTCCGAAATTGTTCTCGTGAGAAATGTTGCATAACATTATTCATGGTTTGCATTTTTGTTGCTTTCTACTTAATGGCGTATGAGCTTCGGTATTTTGAAGATTTTCGACAATATGGTATTCATGAGTTTGATGTATTCGGATTTGATTCAAGTTCTAATTGTAGATTTTTAATGAAATTGTAATGTGGAGCCCATAGTGTAATTTTCTTTAGAAGGAGTTGAACCTTTGCTTGACACGATGGATTGAGTTCTTGAAAGACTTTAAGTGTCATATCCTCTATCGTCTAGGGAAGGCAACTATCGTAGCTGACGCACTTAGCAGGAAGACCTCTAACTCGTCTCGTAGGATTATTTATGTCGGAATGGGACTTGGCGGAGTAGTTAGCCACCTAGGTTGCGCAATCCTTGAACGCTAAGCCCAGGAGGTAGCTCTTTGCCCACATATGATATTGGTCGAGTAGAACTGGCTTTTGGGGCTAAGTTTATAGCACAGCGGGACGACACTGTCTTACAAGAGATACGTGGACGCCTTAAGTCTGAAAAGACCTCTAAATGCATTGTGGGTATAGATTATGTTGAGATTGAATCACTTCGTAAGTGGGATTTTATGAAAAGTTCTACGCACATTTTGGTTTGCTTCTCACGTTAAAGAAAATATTTCGGATACAGTTGACTTAATAGATTTTTTTGAACTTATTTGTTTCAGTTTGATTTAGCTTGAGTTGTAGATGCCCATAGAACGACACTAACCAATGCGAGAGATTTGTTGCGATGGTTCTGTGAGCATATACGGGAATCCTGGTGATAAAGTTTGTCTTTCGCGCAGACGTTTGACAAGGAACCTTTGCTCGAACTTGTTTGGATATATATTCTTTTGGAAATGATTTATCTTTCTTTTACTTAAGAAGGATTTTAAAGAGTTCGTTCGAAGAGATTAAGTTTTTGAAAGGAATTGGCTATTTGAAAATTTCAGTTCGAAACTGGGAATCATTCTTAAATGTTGTTGTTTGAACCATTTCATAAGTGTTACGATCATCTACTTTAAATTTTCAAGTTTCTTGGGCTTGTATGAGTTTTGTATTGATTTAAGCCGTGACTTATTGATAGGAATGGGTTAAGGACTAACCTTTCCGATGTCTCTTTGTATCGTTTGCAAACTTGATTTAAAAAGTTGGATTTGTTCGGTATGAAATGGTTGAGTTACGATTTTGTTTGAAAATCTTGTTTGCTTAACGGATTGAAAATGTTACTTTAAAATTGCTTCTGAGATTTGTTTGGAGCAGGTGTTTGGTTAGACACTTTGGAAAGATTTGTGGAGGGATAAAAACCTGGTTGAGGTAAGTTATTCTTTTCTTTAGTGGGCAAGTAGCCCTTGTTTATGTTTCTGGTGGGCAGGTAGCCCTTTATTTCTGTTTCTGGTGGGCAGGTAGCCCTTTGTATCTGTGACATTGGCCCTATTTTATTTCTTTTGGGATGTTTACTAGCAGGTAGCTCGTTAGATGTAATTAGGTTTGGACCCTAGAGAATACATAAGGAGGACTCTGCTTGAAATTTTTAGTGATTTCTGGCGTGAAATCAATTCAGAGTACTCTTGCTATTTTTGGGTACTTGTGTTTTGGTTTTGACGAGTTTTCTTCCTTGTGTGTTGGCCTTTGGTCTTAGGACGTGTTTGCGTTGGATTTGAGGACCAAAATCCCTTAAGTGGGGAGGAATGTAAGGTTTCGGATTTTCGTAATATTAATATTTGTTTTTAAATCGGATTTATTCGGAGCTTGATTTGGTTTTGTTTTGAATTTGTTCGAGGGAATTTATCGTTTCTGAGTGCTTGTTTGTATTAGGAAAATTGATTGTCAAATTGATTTTGGTGTGTTGCCTTGATTTTGGGCTCATTTGGGTTGGACCCGGGCTAACCGGAGCCATGTGGCTCGGGCCCAGCCGAGCCCAATGGACCCGGACGAGCCCAAGTCCCGCGCCCGCACCCTCTCCCTCGCCCGATCGCCATCTCTCGCCCTCTCTCGCGTCTCTCACCCTCTCGCTCCCACAATCTCTCGCGCACGCCTCGCGCGCCGCCGATAGCCGCCGCCCGTGCGATCGCCGGTCCCCGCCGTTGTTGCGACCCCCCTGAGCCTCCTCCCTCCCTCCTCTGGTTCATAATCTCCCTCTCTCTCGCGTTTGATCTCCTCGCCCGCGCCGAACCCTAGCTGTTGGCCGCCGTTGGAATCGCCGTCGCCGACCCTCGCCAACGTTCGTGACCCTTCCGTCGCCTGGGTCACCGACGAGCCTCTCGCCGGTGGATTGGGACGCCGCAAGCCGCCGGATCTCCTCTCCGTCCTCTCTGCTTCTGTTCGGCCGCGCCGCCGCCCGTCGCCGTTGTTGCTCCGGCCGTCGTCACCCTGGGTCGCCGCTTCCCCCTTAGACGTCTGACTGCTCCGACCGCCGCCGCCGCCTCTGGAGTCGCCGCCGACCGTCTCCGGCGAGCTTCTCCGGCGAACTCGGATGTTTCGTCGCTTCGCCTCGGCTTTGTAAATGCGTAGATGGAGTTGTTTTTGGTTGAGCACTTGGGGATTCACGTCGTCCGTCGGGTCTCGGTTTGGTAAGACCGGGACGATAGGTGAGTGAACCCGCGGTCTCACTTGCATGTGGAATTTGTTGATTTTATTATGTGGTGTTGATATATATATTGTGTATGCTAGCACGTGTTGATGTGTAAACCTATTTGTGCGAGTACTTTACTATGTGAATGAACTAATGACTTAGTGGAATTGACATATGGTTGTGATAACTTGTTCGAATGAGTACCTTAGCTTGTGGTTGAACCAGTACTTTGGTAGTAGTGACATCCGGCCTTATTATGATTTGTTCGGACATCTAGGTAGATGTGGCATCTATTAGCTTGTCGGCTTGACATATATGTTATGTTTATCATGTTATTGACTTACCGACTTTCCTTTGGTTTGACTGTGTAATAAGGGCACATGACTGCCCATGTTTAATTTACGTAGTAAAGTTTTACTTTGACAATTGTAGAATGCGTGGGGCCTTGACTTAGTGACTCTTCGAGCGCCGCCTGCGCTTTAGTTAACCTATTGTAGTGACTTTGACTTAGTTGTTATTTAGAAGAGTATTAAAGCACGTCTGCTGGATTGCTACCATTGGTAGATTCGGTTCTGTGTGTGTGTGTGACACGCCCGTTGTATAGCCTGTGTGTACTTGCCCCTACCCGGCGGTTGTGTGTGTGCGCCGCCTGCGCTCTTTGTATTGTGGTAGAAGTGCGAGTTGACCTTTACTTGTGTTGTCCGCTGTTTGATCTACTTAGACGGGTATGCTAGCCGATTGCTCTAGCAAATACCATTAGAGCGGATGTTATGAAGTGCGTCGTTCTCACTTGTGTGTGTGTTCTTTCACTTTCCCTTGTGAGTTCGGAGTTGTCGACTAGGGATAGGTTTCGAGTTGAACATGTTTAAAGGAGGTTCGCACTTGATCTTTGTTGTGATGTTTTGGTATGTACCCGTGAGAGGGTTTTACTTTCGGTTGTTTGAAATGCTCTGTGATGTTAAAAACATGCGGATTGTGATGGAATTATGTTGAATTTCTAGGCAAATGCATGTATGTGTTGTAGATTTATGTGGGGTGGTTGACCCTATATTATGTGATACATGATCTTGTTGAGCATGCTTAGATGTTTAGCATGATGTTATATGAGAATGAAAACATGCCAAGTTTGATTTTGTGCTTATTATTGTGTTTTAGCGTTGGAAACCGTTGTATGTCTTTCACTTGTTTGTGCATTGTGGACATCGACAACGTGAGCGATAATAAGATTTATGTGGATATGTTATTTGGTTTTGGCATGTTTCAGAAATACTCTCTTTTCATTTATGTGATATGAGGATTTGGATATATGTTATTAGCATGGAAACCGTTGTATGTCTTACACTTGCTCTTGATTTGAGACATCGACAACGTGAGCACTAATGAGATTTATGAAAAGTGTAAATATGTTCTGTGTGTGGGACCTTCTTTCGTTTGGAACGTGCATTAGGTTCGCTCTCCGTGAGTCAAGAGGATATCGACCGGGATAAACGAAATGGGAGATGTGGGCGCCGGAGTCCCAGATTTGTTTTCTCGAGAGAGAGAGAGGGACCGGTGGGCGTAGTTAAGGGCCAGCCTGAGGCAGGTGGCGGCTACGAGACCAGGCGAGGCTTGAATCGGCAATTCCGGAAAGGCCGGTAGATCAAGTAACTCCCTTAGGGGCAAAAGGGATCTCCCCTGCTGTAGGGTACTGCGGGACGCGACGTGCACCGTGTCTGAAAAAAGGGTTGTGTTGCGTTATAAAACATGAGAGGACTAGCTGGTTTGGTAGTTTGGTCCACGCTGACTTAAGAAAGATAACGAGATAACCGGATTGGGTTTTGGGTGATCGATTACCTTACAGTTCTTTTGATGTTGTTGATGTTTATTATATGCCCAAAGTATGCTTCTTGGTTGTTGAGGACTTGTTTGTTATATAGTAGCCGTTAGCTTATAGTTGTTAAGCTTGCTACTTATTTTGTGAGCATATTTGTTGGTTATGTTTGTCCCGCGTTGGTTTTATTCGGATTTGATACGCATGAATGATGTACGCGTTGAGGAATGTTGGCGTGTGAGTTATGTTTGGATGCAAACTTGTATATGTATGCATGTATGCGCTCGTGTGAGGTATTCGAGTATGCAACGAGTTTGATATTGCACTTGTGCTTTGCTTGTGTTGTTTTTTGGTGTGTGACTGCAGCCCTGGCCGTTGCCTTGTGCGGTTGCCAGGGTGGGTCACTCACTGAGTATATTTTATATACTCACGATACTACCTTCCCCGCAGGTTGTTGTGAGGACCGGCGACGATCGTAGAGCGAGATTCGCGGTTCAGAAGTTAGTTGGGGAAATAAAGAAAATGTAATTTGTATTTTAGTTCTTCCGTTGTGTATTTAAATAGTTTGAAATTTATGTATTGTATTTCAGAAGTACTAGCTCATAACACCGTATCATTTGTATATTTCCACCTAAATTTCCGACCTTCGGAAATGGGGCGTCACATTAACAAGTTTTAGTTTCTATGAAGCATTAAGCTACACCAAGCTCTGATACCAAAGTCTGTCGTGACCCGCGCCCCCGGGGCGTGGCCGCGACGCGGAGGGTCGGGGACGATCCGCCGGGAGCCCAAAATCAGCAGCGGAAACAAACGGAGCTCCAGTGGGTCAAAGCATAATTTTATGGCTTTAAACGAGTTTGAAATGCTTATGAAACACTTTAAAGCAATTTAAGAAGTTTGAGTCGTGTCTTGGACTTCCGAGCACGGGTGCCGTCCAAGTAGGAGGCGGACTTCACCGCGGGGTCCGTCAAAGCTTGCTACATATTCTAATGCATCAATCTCCTCCATTGATACAAGAAAATCAATGGCAACCTAGAGTCCGAAACATCAAAACATTTTTTTCTTTAAAATTTAAGACACGAATTCGTAAATTCCGGCTCAATCTTTATTTTTACGAACATTTGGGAAGTGCCACATACTTTAGATATGTCCACTAAATCCAAATAAACACCCAAAATCGAAATCAAAACTCATTTAAAATGATTCTTATTCCAGAGGCTATTATCGGTCGACCGACCCAAACTTTCGGTAGAGCGATAGTTCATATGAACTAGCGGAAAGGTAAATTTAATTTATCGGTCGACCGCAGGACATATCGGTCGACCGAAAATATCAAAAATTTCAGAAATAGATTTGCATTTGGCTTCACTACTCACTGTCTCGAATTTCCGTATCTCCACTGGACTTGTGAGAGACCGCGCCGTTGCGCCCTCGCATATTTCCACTTTAAATACATGCACCACGTGCTTTCCACTCGTCCAAAAATACTTACGTGACAACGAATCGTGGCCTAAATTCGTTTTAACCGAAAATACGGGAAAAATAAGACTCAATGAGCCATTTTCATCAAAAACCATTCAAACAAATTTCTTGTTTGAAAATATTTACAACATCATAGATACACATGCTAGTATCAATAGAAACAAATACGAGGATCAAACAACACTTTGGTACGAAATCCGCATTTCTATATAAAACCATTTTTTACACAAGTTTATACTTTTAAAGCCTAAATCGAACATTTTTCAAGTTTACACTTTAAAAGCATTTCCAAAAATACAAAATACACCAAGTGTAGGTTAATACTTCCATTTACAAAATAACACTAATTATACAAGTATAGGGCTACATGTACACTAGGTGAATGCTACACCCTAGCCCATCCTAAAAGTATACCTTCTATGAGTATACCTGATACGGTCTAAATACCAGCTCAAACGGATTGCTTCCCGTTAAAGGTACGAGAGTGACTCCGAATAAGAAACCACGAGGTACCTACCCGTTCGCGGACGGACTACGACGTCAACGACGAGAGATCGTCTCAAAGCCCGGAAGCACGAGTAGCGCGTCGTTCCATGAACGAATAGCACGTCGTGCTTAACGTCTCGTGAAGCTCTATGAGAGTAATACCCTCAGTAAAGGACACGTCGAGTGCTGCAGTGGTTTTGCGGATAATTAACTACCATAATACCCTCTTAATCTTGTATAATTCCCCACTGTAACCCTAAAAATGAGGGTCAGCTAAGCATTACACAGATTACAATACTTGTTATCAAGACAAAAATACATAGTGAATCTTTGAGGACTCCGTTCCTCTCCGTGGTTTTTTACCCTTGGTTAAGGGTTTTCCACGTTAAAAAGGATCTCGTTAATCTACACGCCTGACCGCGACCTGTCCTTCACCCCGTTGACACGAACTCCTCTCCGTAATTTGAACCACCCAGAGAAGATCTGTGTAGTGTAGCCATTCCAATCCTGGTGAGGAGAAATCCATCAGCATCATCTGGCGCTGTCTGTGGGAATCACACACTATACACCGTAGATCTTTCCGATTCGTTTGACATGGTGAACACTCGAAGCCAACCAGCTCGTCAGTCAACCTCCCGAGCGCGTCCAAACACCGACTCGTCGACTCTGACTCAACTCCCTTCTCCGCCGATACAAATGCCTGAAGGCGCGGGACCCTCTCGTGTCCGCGAGACGCACCCATCTCAATCTTTGGACGCCTATCAAGCCGCACAGCTCGAAATCCTGACCAACCCGTTGGTCCAATAAGTAATACAGGAAACCGTACTAGCGACGTTACGAGAACAAAACATAACCGACGCCGCGGCACAACAAGCTCAAAGCCGTCAGTCAGGACGAGACCCAGCACGCCATGGTGCAACAAC
This sequence comes from Xerophyta viscosa, assembly GCA_002076135.1. Lineage (NCBI taxonomy): Eukaryota > Viridiplantae > Streptophyta > Magnoliopsida > Pandanales > Velloziaceae > Xerophyta > Xerophyta viscosa. Next base: position 23,880 of record MJHO01000479.1, on the reverse strand, counting down.
GGAAAATAGCAGGAGGGAGTCTGCTTTCACAGACTCTGGACCTGCTACCCTCCACCACGACAAGAGCCCGCTTGATCGATGGGCCCAGCTGCTCAACGGTTACCGCCTCAACACCAGCATTCTGTAAGAGATCCCCCTAGAAGAAGCCAAGCAGACCCTCCTGCTCAAGATCCGAGACGACGGAAATCACACCCAGAACGGTGACTCTCCGCATAGTCAAGTTAGGATGAGCACGGCGATGAAATAAGCTCTTGGAGGTCAAAAGAAAGAAGACTTCAAGAACTACGACATACGCGACAACGGGAAGCCATCCCGGCTCTCCCCGCTCTTTCGGCTATCAAAAAATGTTTCAATAGCTCGTTTACGGGAGTCGACCGATTCTCACCATTTTCAGAGGAAATAGTGGCATCCCTGTACCCCGTGGGCTATATCGCGCCAAAAATCAACCGATACGACGGCACTACGGATCCGACACACTACATCCGTCACTTCGTTCGGGTGATGAAGGCATACTCGTGCGACGAGATGCTATATTGCAACGTCCTCCCAACATTGTTCGAAGGTCACGCTTTAAGTTGGTTCAACCAACTACCCCTGAAATGCATAAAAAACTGGTATAAGTTCGTAGATATGATTGTCTCATGATTTTTCTCCAGCACTAACTTTCAAAAGAGCCCCGATTCCATAATGAACATTAAATAAGAGCCCAACGAAACCTTGATGAGCTACTACAACGATTCACCGAAGAGCAAATCAAGTTGGGATAACAAGCAACGAACCCATTGTAAACAGCCTTGAAGATTTGGCATCGCAGAACAGCAACTAGCCTACGATCTCGCACCTAATACTCCCAAAGACCGCGGAAGAAGCCCTAAAGGGGCTACGGGATGACGCCTCAGCAGAGGAGTGCTAATTAGGCCGTGGAACATCAAGGGGAAGCACACCGTAACGAAACCTTCTCACGTCGTTACAGGCTCAGGACCAAAGCACCTCTTTCGGGAGGAGGAAGGGGCAAGATAGCTCAATCACGACGCCCCGATAAAAAGAGAAAGAATCCGAAGCGATGGCAGGAGCCCCCCCCCAAAGTTAGCCAAAAGCCAGTATATAACACCAAGATTTGACGGAGTATACCCCTTTGTCCGCTCCATGAAAAGAAATCCATGCACGTACTAGAGACCAAAGAACAAGTGCAAGGCCACCTCTATCAAAACTCCACCAACAGAAAAGAAATGAGGGAAGTACTGCCGACTTTCATGAATCACACGGACACTTCACGAAGACTGTCGCTAACTTCGCGACTACTTGGAGGAGAAAATAAGACGGGGCGAGCTCCGAGAATTCCTCCCACGAAGAGGTAACTAGGCTCCAAGGCGAGACGATCCTCCGCAACGCCCGCCGCTACCGACGCCCGAAAGACAGCCGGAACCGACGCAACAATACATTACTGGTGAGATCAATTTCATATCTTGGAGAAATTTGACGAGAAAACCTCCCGAGGGAGGAAACGACGAAATGCCGAGAGTTATCTTCTTCAGACACGAGATACTCTAATAGACCTAGAAGGCTCTGAACCTATAATCTTCGACGACAACGACTTCGACGGCGTGATAACTCTACACGCCGACGCCCTGGTAACATCCATGATTATCAACTCCATGAGAGTACACAGTGTGATGATTGATACGGAAAGTAAGGTGGACAACATGTTCTACGATTGCTTCGCCAAAATGGGGATTCCAGAATCTGAACTACGACAGTCTACTCTGAATTAGTCGGATTCAATGGCTTTTCTACGACACCACTAGGGGCCATCGACCTCCGTGTCACAGTCGGCGAGGCGCCTCGACTAAGAACGGCAACAGTCATGTTTGTGGTTATGCAAATTTTCTTGGTGTACAATGTAATCTTCGGAAGGCCAAGGATGTGGAAATTCAAAGCTGCCGTCTCGAATTTCCGCATCTAAAAATGAAGTTTAGAACAAAAGCCGAATCTACACACTACGGGGCGACCAACACACTGCTCAACGGCTCCACCATGACTCCCTGAAGAAGGAAACGTTGCCCGTCGAAGGCCCCCTTTACCTTAGAGATCCAAACGAGACAAGAAGAACCAGCGTTCTCACCCGCGAACCAACTGTTTACAATCCCGCACGACGAGACTCTTGACGGATGGAAGGGTGCTTTCCTCGGCTCCACCCTTAACCCCGAAGAGCACGAGATACTAAAAGTGTGCCTTTAAAACAACGCGGGCATATTCGCATGGACTCCGTCCGATATGCAAGGAATCGACCCAAGTGTTATCACACATATGCTCAGCGTTAGGCCCGACGCCAAGCCGGTCAAACAGAAGAAACGATTTTTTGCCCTCGAAAGAGCCAAAGCAATAAAAGATGAAGTCGAAAAGCTTCTAAGTGCCGGCTTCATTAAGGAAGTTCAATACCCCGAATGCTTTCAAATGTCGTTACTAATTTAAAAAAATCCAACGGTTAATGGAGAATGTGTTATCGACTTCACCGATCTCAATAAGCTTGCCCAAAACAGATTGCTACCAGCTTTCAACAAATAGATAAGTTGTGTGATTCGGACTGTTTTTACAGGACACGAAATGCTAAGCTTTATGGATGCGTCTTCCGATTATAATCAAATCAAGATACATCCCGGAGATGAAGAGAAGACAAGTTCATCACTGATATAGGAACGTTCTGTTACATGGTTATGCCGTTCGGATTAATAAACGCAGGGGCAACCTTCCAAAGGTTCGTAGACACTGATTGTAAACCACTCCTAGGAAACACGATGGAAGCCTATGTGGATGATCTTCTCGTCAAAGTAAAAATCGGGGAAGATCCACTCCACACCTTACAGAAGCATTTTGACATAATGAAGGCGCTACGAATGCGCCTCAATCCGGAAAATTGCTCCTTTCGGAGTCTCTTCCGGAAAATTCCTTGGCTATGTGGTCACGCCTCACGTAGTGGAAGAAAACCCGGACAAACTGAAAGCTATCATCGACATGCCTCCCCGAAAAACATAACGGAAGTGCAGCGATTAACAGGCTGGATCACGGCTCTCGGACGCTTCATATCCTGTTCCGATGACCGTTACAAACTCTTCTATAATATCCTCAAAAAGAACACAAGATTCTTGTGGACTCCGAAACACGACAAAGCATTCGAGGAGCTCAAGCTCTTCCTCACACTACCTCTAGTCATGGTCATCGCTGAACCTGGAGAGCCGCTGTATCTATATCTCTCTGTTTCGGAGTCTGCTGCCAGTGCGGTCCTCGTCCGCGAACAGGATAAAATCCAAAATCCTATTTTTTACTACAGCAAGCTTCTCCGCAGCTCGGAGCTCAACTAGTCCATGCTAGAGAAACTAGCCTACACGCTCATTCTTTGCTCAAGACGATTGAGACCGTACTTCCAGGGGCATCCCATCCACATCTTAATGAATACCCCACTGGCACAGGTTATGCGAGATTCAGGGGCATCAGGTCGTATAGCCAAATGGTCCATGAAATTGAAAGAATCGATTATCCTGTTTCAAAGCCGACGCCCGGCGATCAAAGCGCTCACACGCCTTAGAGACTTCATCGCTGAAATGACCACGCCGCCTCAAAGTGGAGCTCCGCCACCAACTTCGAAGACAGTCCCCACAAAAAACTACTTGACGCCTGCATACAAACGGATCCTCCAATGCAACCAGCAATGGAGCAGGCATAGTCCTGTGCAGTCCGGATGGTGCCAGGCTGGAATACGCTCTGAAATTGAACTTCCCTGCAACTAACAACACATCAGAGTATGAAGCAACCATAGCTGGGATCTGCCTCTTCAAACAACTCGGAGACGGCTAAAAGTCTATACTGACTCGCAGCTCGTCGCAAATCAGATATCCGGAGAATACGAAGACGCCGATGATTACCTATGGCGGCGTATCTCCGTAAGATCAATCATCTGATATCCGATCTCGAACAATTCGAGGTTCTTTATATTCCTCGAGAACAGAACCACATTGCCGACGCATTGGCAGGACTGGCCTCGGCGACGGCAGATGAACAACTCGGTGCTGTCTTCCGTGAAGAACTTCGCGCCCTAGCGATTGACGAAATAGAGGTATGTTCCACAACCCAATCCGGTAGTTGGTTTTCTGACATCAAAAACTACTTGGGGAAACAGGAGCTCCCCACGGATAGGAAACTCGCTGAGGCGGTCGTCAGAAGAGCAGCCCATTTCACTCTCATAAACGGTCAGCTCTATCGCATCGCCTTCTCAACCCCGTATCTTAAATGTGTAGACGAGAAGGCCGCCAAGACTATCCTCCGAGACATACACGAGGGGATGTGCTCTAATCATGTAGGAGCACGAACCCTCACTCCAGAAAATCTTTCGACAAGGCTATTATTGGCCCACCGTTATGACAGACGCTGAAGGAAGTTTTCGTTCTTTCGTTGCATATGAATGCCAAGAACCGTGAAGATCATTCACGTTCCTGCCGGGCCTATATCCAAACGTCGTATCAACCGTGGCCGTTCCTACAATGGGGCATGGACCTCGTAGGGCCACTCCCCCCTGCCTCGAGACAGAGACGATTTATAATCGTAGTAATTGACTACTTCACGAAGTGGATCAAAGCCGAACCATTGGCCATGATCACTGGGGCATCAGTCACCAAATTCTTTAAGCAGTCAATCGTGTGCCACTTGGGATACCAAAATACCTCATATCGGATAACGTAGTCAATTACGAGTCCGGAATTTGAAGAAGCTAATTCAAACACTCCATTATCAAACAAAGGCGCCTCCATCTACCATCCGCAAGCCAACGGACAAAGTGGAGAACGCGATCGAACAATCTTTGCAAATTGGCCGACGTTACTTTCCCCACGCGTCCTATGCGGCATATCTAACCACCACCGAACAACACTGGAGAAACACCCTTCGCCCTTACCTACGGAACTGAAGCTGTGATTCCCGTAGAACAAGACAATCCCACTCTTCATGTTGATTACAGCGACGACACATCCAACGAGGACCGCCTTCTCAATAATCTCGACTTACTCGACGAGAAATGAGAGAAAGCCCTCATCCGAGCACAGGCGTACAAACAACGGATATCCCACTACTATAACAGCCGCGTGAGATTGAGATCCTTCCAAGAAGGACAGCTGGTTATGAGAAAGATACAACAACAACCTGGAAAGCTCGGGCCAGCATGGGAAGGACCTTACAAGATCTCCGATGTACTGGGCAAAGGAGCTTACGCGCTACAAGACATGGAGGGAAGTGATATAACAAGAACTTGGAGTGTACTAAATCTTCGTGCATACCACCAGTGACTTGTACATATTTGCCATCAAGAAAAAGTTCTTCTTGTCTCCCGAATTACTCTTCTCGAATGAGTATCTCGAAAGGCCACTCATTCAATTCCAGCCACGCGAAAACGGAACGACATCCCGTGTCGGAACGCACTCCGTTACCGCTGGCTGGGGGGGACGCAAAGGCCCGTCTGATAAGAGCGTCGGACCTCGAAAGGCCGCTCCTTCAACTCCAGCCACGCGAAAAACGGAACGACATCCCGTGGCGTAACGCACTCCGTTACCGCTGGCTGGGGGGATGCAAAGGCGCGTCTGATAAGAACGTCGGACCTCGAAAGGTCGCTCCTTCAACTCCAGCCACGCGAAACGGATGACATCCCGTGTCGGAACACACTCCGTTACCGCTGGCTAAGGGGGGACACAAAGGCCCGTCTGAAAGAGCGTCGGACCTCGGAAAGCCGCTTCTCAATTCCAGACACGCGAAAACGGAACGACATCCAGTATCGGAATGCACTCCGTTACCGCTGGCTGGGGGGACGCAAAGGCCCGTCTGATAAGAAACACTTATTATTACGAAGACAAACGACCGACAAAAATCGATGCTTTATTTCATTTGAATAATGAAGTTGGATTACACGACAAGATAAACATTGCGAAAAAGCAGTACTCCAGGCACCTAAGTCTACTAACCATTAATTGCCCTATCTGGTGCTGGCCGTACCACAGCACAAGCCATCATTAGGCAATCCTCTAGCGCGTGCTCGAGCTTGCACCGCATAACACCGTTACCTATGGTAACGAAGACGTACAGCAGAACATGGAAAGCTAAAGAAGGCTCACGAGCTTAGCATACTCTCGCACGGAGTACCCCGACACTTAGATACCCTCGCCCGAAGTACAAAAACACTCAAGAACCCCCCGAATACGCATCGTCATCCTTCGACGCATGAGAATCCTTCGAGCTAGAGCCTCCTTCAAGCTAATAGAAATCACCCGGTATAACCGGATCGTGTACAGGAGTCAACGGACTATAATCCGGAGTCGCCGAACCCCGTAAAACACGATCCAGTCGCTCGTGCGTCTCTCTCAACTCCCTCTTAATTGACATGGTGATGACGCAAGGAGGCAATCTCGCAACAAGCACCCACCAGGAGAGTGTCGCTGGTGCCTATTTTTTTAAAGCCTGTAATTCTCTTTGGAAGTCTCTGATTCTCCACCACGAGCAAGCGATTTTCCTTGGCTAGCGACCTAAGAAACTCGCAGTTGTTGACGACCTGCCTTGCGGTGGAGGCGGGGGAAAAGATTTGGAGTCGCCACCTAGATAATTTATGGAAATTCTAGGAAACTTGATAAGACACTTTGAGATTTTGTAGCTCGTTCGTCGACTTAACGTATGGGGAAGACCAGAACACCCCACAACGCCCTCAAATGAGGGTACTCATAATTTAAGTGGTTTAACTTTAAATAAATTGACTCGCAATAACTGACCAATTAGTATAAGATTTTTTAGAAATCGGGTAGCCGCCTCATTCTTATCTTATACTGATTAATAGCATACTTGGACATTACACGAGCAGTAATACAAGCACAAATTACTTATAAGGTGTAGGATTCGGGTGACCACCTCGTCGTAACTTAAAAAGTATTATGATTTATATTTATTATAATTTTTATGATTATTTTTATTTTGTTCGGGGCTCAGCGCGTTTCCGTTTCCTCTTCATCGCCCTTTCTACGTGGAAGTGTATTTTTGTTTTTTAAGATATAGAGTTCGGATAGCCATCTCCCTCTAATCTTAGTGTCATGATAAAATGTAGTTTTATTTTATTTTTGAAAAATAAATTAAGGCATATAGATCGCATAAACACCTCATTTCGACCTTAATTTTATAAAAATGTACTTATTTATTTTACTTTTTTGAAAAATAATATATGGCGTAGAGATCGAATAACCACCTCTCTCTAATCTTATTTTTATGGTAAAACTGTACTTATTTGTTTTATTTTCAAAAAAATGAATTAACATATAGAGATAGGATAACTACCTCAATCTAACATTAATTTTATGATAAAAATACTTATTTATTTTATTTTTTGAAAAATGACTTCACTCACTCTAACCTTAATTTTATAAAAATATATTTATTTATTTTTATTTTTGAAAACTAACTTAAGGTGTAGAGATTGGATAACCACTTCACTTTAACCTTGATTTTATAAAAGTGTATTTATTTATTTTTATTTTTGAAAAAAAAAATAAGTGTAGAGGTCGGAAAACCACCTCACTCTACCTATCATTCCCTATTCATATCGTTAATGCATGAATATAACATAAATAAGCATAATATAACAATCACGAGAATTATCGTATCTTAAATTACGTGTCGTAGTCATGAACATGCAATTTTAAGATGAAACATATGTAATTAATTTAATTATGAGGGATTAGATTGAAATTGGGGGTTAAAGTTGGTTAATTGTCTAAAAAATGGGCCAAAACTTAATTAAATCGAGTTAGAATCGATTTTGGGCTCCTTATTGGGCTCGGCCGGACCAATTGGTCCGCCATGGGTCAATCAGACTCGAGTCCAGACGCGTCTAGACTCGAGCCAGTTCACGCGGGGCTTTGCCCTGCGCAAACACACGTGCAAAACGGACCCGAATCCAGTCCGGGTCCGCGCGAGATTTAATCTCGCGCAATGACCGGCTTAGCCGGTCGCGTGACCGACTAAGCCGGCATCGTCTTCGTTGAACGAAGACTGAGGCCGCCGTCGGCGAACTAGCCGGCGGCCGTCCTCATCAGCGTGAGGATGTCTCTCTAGGGGTATTTCACCGTTCCGAACGAATTGGCGACGTCAAAATTTGATTTCGGAACTTCGTTTTCGAGTTATCGAATTTGCGACTTTTCGGCGCGTTTCGGCGATCCCCGGATTTTGACACTGTAATAGGTTTTTCTAATGTTTTCATGGGTCCTGAGTTCGATGGTGTGGTTGAAATTTCATTTCGTGGTCTCTTTGATGAGATATAGTGTGGTGCAGCTTTATGTTATTTATTTTTATTTTATTTTCCGGCCGCCGTGGCTCGCCGCCGGCGAAGCCACGGCGGCGTAATGTGGTCTACGTAATGAGGAGACAATGAGGAGATGGTTTTTGAAGGATTACCTTGGGTTTCGAGGTGAGTCGACGTGTTGTTGTGATTGGGTGCAACCCGTGATCGGGCGATTTTGTGTTTCCCCGGCGCTTGGACACGACGGTGACAGTGAGCTGTTGCTGAGGTGTCACATAATGAGGAGAGGGTGGTGGGGTGGGATAGAGGTGACCAGGAATTCTCTCTCCTTCTCTCACTGTCTCTCTCGGCTCTCACTCTCTTTGTTTTTTCTCTCTCTCTCTCTTGTGCGGCTGTGCTCGCCGGCGGCGTGAGCTCCCCCTTGCACCACCGGCTCCCTTTCCATTTATAGGCATATTAGGGGAGACAATGATGGGATGTGATGAGAGGTGGATGTGAAGGATAGGGGCTGCCGGCGGCTTGCTCATCATTTTGCCCCTATATATTATTTTTCTGTGTATTACAGAAGAGATCCACTAGTTTGCATATTTACAAAAAGGGACACGAAATATTTTGCAAAACTTGATATCTGCATTTTGTGTTTTAGCAGAAATGGCCCCTCATGTATAAATTTTGGCTCTAGTAATTTTGTTCTATATTTATATGTGACCCGTTATGTCCTTAAATCGCTCGTTTCATCTAATTTCAGAAATATGTCAATTAAATTAATTACGCAAATCAGAATATTAATTTGAGCTTAAACTGGCTGATAAGGTTAATCGAGCTGTAACGTGACTTGTGGGACATTGTCGACTGCGAGCTGGGCCGGACAAAATGGGGTGTCAAAAGAATTAGGCAACGAAAAAAGATACCATATTTTGTTCGGTGAGATGAGGATGTTTGCAGCGTCGGAGAAGTGAAACCGGACTTGGCTTCCGTGGGCCGGAAAAGGTAGCGATCCCATGGATCGTTCCGTAAGAGTTATAAAACAATGGACCCATGGGCCATGCGCCAAATAAGTTATGAAAAGCCAGCGGACCGTTCTTTAAGAGTTTTTGGACAATGGCCCCATGGACCACGCCGCGGTATATCATAGAGAAGTTTCAAGAAGGTAGCGGCCGTATTGTCCGTCACTTGAAAGTTATAAACCAATAGTTCCATGGACCATGCTGAAAAGTAGCTGAAAAGGTAACGGTCACATTAACCGTTCCCTGAGAGTTATAAAGCAATAGCCTTGTCGACTACGCTCCAATTCTCCTTAAAGAGGTAGCGATCCCAAGGACCGTTCCAGAGAATGATAAAGTAATGGCCCCATGGACCATGCCCTCAACAAGTTATAAAAAGGCAGCGACCCTATGGAGCATACCTTAAGACTCATAAGGCAATGGTCCCATGGACCATACCTTGATATATTATGGAAAGGAAGTAGCCACGTAGACCATCTTCTAACGGTATAGGAAGCGATGGCCCCGTGGACCCAGCATCGATATGTGAGATAAGGTCATATTTAATGTTATGAATATTGTGGATTTGGGTTATGAAGCAATGGTCACCATGGACCATGCCTAGACATATGAGGTAGGGTCATGAACGTCGTGGATCATGCCTTAGGGTTATGAAGGAATGGTTGACGTGGACCATGCTCTAATACGTTAATAAGGCTATGAACGCCACGGATCATGCCTTGGGGTTATGAAGGAATGGTCGCCGTAGACCATGCTTTGATACATAAGATAAGGTTATGAACGCCGTGGATCATACTTTAGGGTTATGAAAAAATGGTCGCCGTGGACCATGTTCTGATAAGATCATGAACGTCGTGGCTCATGCTTTTGGGTTATGAAGGAATGGCCGTCGTGGACCATGCCATAGGATTATGAAGAAATGGTCACCGTGGACAATGTGTTAAGATTATAAAGCAAGGGACGCTGTAGACTATGCTCTGATATATAAGGTCCTGAACGCCGTGTATCATGCCTCGTAGAGCAACGACCCCCTTGGGTCGTGTTTGTCGTACTATCGTAGGTAATGATCCTATGGATCATACCTAAAGCAACGGCCTCCTTGGGTCGTGCTCAGTCGTATTATTGTAGGTAATGATCCTATGGATCATACATTGTGAAGCAACGACCTCCTTGGGTCGTGCTTTGTCGTATTATCGTGGTAACGATCCTATGGATCATACCTCGTGAAGCGACGGCCTCCTTGGGTTGTGCTGTCGTATTATAGCAGGTAATGATCCTATAGATCATGCCTCGTGAAGCAACGGCCTCCTTGGGTCGTGCTCTGTGATGGTCATATTAAAATTTCTCATCGTTCATATAAAGCAATAGCTATCGTGAATCATTTGTGATGACTGTTACTGACAATTCACATGATATAAGGCAATTTTGCTAACTTGAGATAAGTTCATGTACTAAAGATTGTGTGGATGTTGTAAATGATGTGTATTTGAAGAGTATTTGTTTGTTTGAGAAGCATGTCGTTGGTAGTTGTGGAGAAGTTATCGTCGTCTGTTGATAAGGAGAGTGCATATTTATGTTTGCTAGAGAGTGATACTGAACGAATGTTATGTGTCAAATTAATCTGAACAGATCGTGCATAAATTTTGATGATAAAAGAATGTCACGCGTTAGATTACGTGTTAGGAAGTCGAAGAATGTAGGATTTTCCAGGATAGTGGGCATGTTTTATTTTGTGGAATGTTTGCATAATGGCTACTCTTTACGATGAGTTTGGGACATCTCTCAGGCTCATCCATTATTTTTGTCGTCCATTGCTTATAGCGTTAGTCTCTACTGTATATGTCTTCTATGACGAATAGGCTGTTCAACTCTAATCTTCTCCTTTCGTAAAGTATCGCTAGCTCATCCGAGTATATCGTCTTCTTGATCAATATTGCTCCGGGCATGGGATCTTGATTTATACAACTTGATTTGAACGAGAAATTGCCCTAATTTGAATGTCCAAAATTTATCTGAAAAATCGGCCCAGTTGATGAGCTTCTCATATAGTCAAATTTTAGTTGTAAAATTTGCCCCAGTATGTGTCAGATTGTGTAAGTTGCTTGCCAAGTTTGCCGAATACTTCCACTACGTGAGTCGGTATTCGATCTAACACTCGTCGAGGCACGTGAATCTTTAGACAACTTGGATCTATCTTTCCATTTCAAGGAAGATTCTTGGTCTGAACCTCTACAATTGGAAGTATACATTTTGAAGCAGAAACTTTTCTCTAGTGATAAACTGCTTCGGTTTGGCTTTGATAATATTATCGCCACCACGGTTGCCATAGTTTGAAAGTTATAAAATTTTGTCCTGAGAGCTACTCCAGTTGAGATATGCTTTCACTATGCAAGTTGTGCAATTTGTTGCCTTCTGTGATACCGCTGATTTCCTAATACATCGAGAGCCAATTCCTTTGTTGATAACATCATCCATACTTAACGTTTTTCAAGAAATGTTTCGCTCATTCTTCAATGTTGCTAGAATCGTATGGCCTCTGTGCACCATACAGTTCCCAATGTTGGTAGCCTATCCAATATACTGCTTCTTTCTTTCAACTTATATGGGATCACGAATAAACTGTCATCCACTAAAAGTTTTCCCCAGCATGTTACTTGTGCATCCTTTCTTTCATCTATTTGTCTGCATGTCAACTTCTTAGCAAAATGCTTGCCCCAGTTTAGAAGTAGGAGAAGACGTTGTTGGTTACTTTCTTCAATATTGCCATAGTTTGATCTTCCAATGATCCAGGAGGCTCTGGTCAAGGCGAAAGGACAACACAAGAAGGTTGCCATGACTTGGCGAGCCGGGCATGGGTGACCTGACCAGTGTGGGCGCGCGGATGGGCGCGTGGACGATTATAAGTGGTGCAGGCCGCGTGGTGGGGCAGCGGGTGGCCAGGAGTCAAGTGCGGGCCGGGGCTGCTGGGCGCGGGCGCCAAGCAGACCAGCGGCCGCGGGCGAGATCAGGCCAGCGTGAAAGGCGCGCGGTCCGGCCAAGGGGCAGGGAACTGGCTAGACCAAGGACCGTGGCTAGGCCAAGAGGACAGGTAGTGGGATAGTCAGAGGCGTCGGTTTCAACCAGTTATTGTTGTCTTTATTTCTCTCTTTATGATATGTATCAATGCTTGTAACTTTCCTCTGGACGGGGAGGCAAAGGCTTGGGGCTGTCCAAGCATTTTACCTAGTAGGCCACGGCTTGTGTGGAGCACTAGGAGTTTTTGTAGTGGTTTTGGAGTAAAAGGCACGGGTTAAGGACTGCTGGGGCCGAACATCTTTCACTAAGAACTTGTTAACATTTTTGCTTGCTCTTTTCTAGATTTTATTACGAGCATCCGAACATTGCATAGCCTAGTTGTGAGGCTTGAAGTCGTTGCGGATCAAGTGGTATCAGAGCTTTTGGACGGAGTAAGTGCAAGAAAGATGGCCGGTGACAAGGCAAGGGGACTGTACGGGCCGCAAGACGAATGAAGAGGAGACTAGGCGCTCGGAGGGGATCTCCAGTCAATGCACAGAGCAGTCCGGGCCATGAGGGGACCCGGAGAGAGAGATAAGGCTTCTTAGGAGAGGCCTGGCTCAGTTGAGGGGACTGGGTTGGAGCGGATGCTTTAGCGGGGCAGATCCAGGGAGCGAGCGTGCCACCTCAGCCTACCACGGCGCCTATGGCGCGCGGGGGGCAAACGGTCATGGGCCGTGAGGGAGAAGCCGAACCCTATTCATCGACATGTCACAGTAGAAAGCCAAGCCTTGAGACTGGAGGTGCTCGGGAGGAGCCTGAGGTATTCCGTGGGCGCCGGTCCGGAACAAGGGGTGGGCGGTTGGCCTAGCCCCTTATCGGGTTGATGCGAAGTTGGAGGCTTCGTTTTCGAAGGCGAGGTTCGATAGGGGGAGAAGACTGGACGGATGGATCTCAGATTCAATTGAGTCCTAACTTTCTCTCTGTATGGGCCGATGATGCTCAGCGATAGGGCTTTGCAGGGCTTAAGGCTTTGCTTTTCCCTGCATTGTGTGGTTGGAAATATCCACTACGCACGAGGGGCCGCGGGGGTCACTTGGGCAGTTTCAAGACGGCTCTTGAGGAGCATATTTCTACACGGTGGGTACGTACGAGGAGCGATGGGGAAGTCGGTGTATTTGCGTCAACGGCAACGAGCAAGGTGTACAGGAGTTACCACGGAGTTCGAAGCCGTATGCTTGAGCTCCTCGGCGTTGATTTGGAGGACGTGAGGTGCTACGCAAGTTACCTTCCGGGATTGCATGAAGACCTCCGTGCGGAGGTGGACCTATACCCTATAGTTAATGTAGGGGATGCTTGCAAGAAGGCCATGGTGTCATCGAAAAAGCTCAACCGTACGGCGCGGGCGACGGCAAGGGCCCAAGCAGCTGCGGGGCGGTCAAGGGCAAGAGCATGGCAAAGGCAGAGGACGACCCAAGCGGCGGCTTGCAAGATGCGGCCACAGTACAGGACCGGGTATGTGGACCATGCACGATAAGAAGGGACCACATCAAAAAGACGTTGCTGGAAACTACATTCCCGAGCTGGCCCCCTAAGAAGAAAGGTGCTGAGAAGGGCCAAGCGATGTTGGTAGCAACCGCGGACCGCGGGGCGGAGGGGCGCCATTGGCCATGCCGGGCGGACCGACATAGCATTGATGTGTTGCGCGCCAAGGGAGCCAGCAAGTGAGGCTGTGGACAGCAAGGGCAGGCGGCTGCAAGCTGAGCATGCATAGGTGCAAGGGAACGTGAGGAGCTCTTTCCACTCCGGATCAAGTGAAAGCAAAAGCCTGGTGGAGGCATCATTGATCCCGGGAGCCAAAAGAACCTGATTTCCGAAGCCTAGTGCAGAAGTTGGGATTGGTGACTACTCCGCACCCTAGGCCTTTGCTTGGGGTGAGCTCAAGAGGACACGGAACTGAAGATCACAAACAGTGCAAATTCAAGTTTGCAGTGACGGCGAAGTTCAATCGCGAGGTTTATGTGAGGTAGTTACCCTGGACATTTGCCAAGTTATTTTGGGAGCCCCTATCTTTTGGGATAGGGATGTGTTTTAATACAGGAGGGCCAACACTCGTCCTCATGAAGGGATGTGAGTACGATGCTAGAGGGGACTCGGGCGCCGAGGACAACGGCAACTTGCCACCGGGTTCGCGCAAGCCCAAGCGCTGGTTGAATGCGGGCGGCGCCGCCGCATGGATTGCTTGTTCATTGGTTCGGAAGTCCCGGGCCAGAGAGGCCTTGGAGGAGGTTGGTCTCGGGCACACCTAGCAAGAGAGCAAAGGCAAGAGGTGGTGGCGTCATCGAAGACATGGAGGCTGTTCAGGAAAGCGACGCGGGCTACCCCCGGCGCCGAGATTGGGAGCATGGCTACATTGGTTAGAGGGGCGGCCGCTACCCAACGCCGTGCCTATACCGCCACCGCTGTTGGAGAGTGAGGAAAATCAAGCGCAAGTACAATGAGCTATGGAGCAAGGGGTGATCAAGCCGAGGCAGCACCGTGCGGTCCCCCAATTGTCTGGTGCCAAAGAGGACGGGGGGATGAGAATGTGCGTGGACTACGAGCCTTGAACAAGATCACGTAAAGAAGAGGTACCCATTGCCGAGGATAGAAGATTTGATCGGACAAACTCCAACCCGCCAAGTTCATCACCAAGCTGGACCTCAAGTCTGGATATCATCAAGTGAGGGTGACTGAGGAGGATACGTGGAAGACGGCGTTCAAGGACCAAGCAAGGGCTCTTTGAGTATTATGGGTTGATGGCCCTTGGGTGTAATGCCCCGGCCGTTCATGCGGTTAATAAACGGATGTTCTAGCCTGGCGCGAGGGCGCATCTGGCTAGGAGGGATTCGGCCGGGCGCGCAGGGTAGTACGGGGCATCCATTGGTGTGGCGTCAAGGCCGTACTTTCCGTGGTGACCGTTTGTGTGTACCACAAGGAGCTGGGACCGAACTTGGGTGGACTTCGCGGAGGCGCATACTCAAGGTGGTGGACATTTCGGCGTGAGAAGACGTTTGAGGAACTTGGAGAGATATCTCTATTGGCCACGCATGCGCGCGGATGTAGGGATGCAATGCTCGGATGTAGGGATCCGCACGCCTACAAGCCTCACAACCAGGCTATGCAATGCTCGGAATGACTATAATAAGATCTAGGAAGAGAGAAGCAAAAAGTTATAACAAGTGCTTAGTCGAAAGGATGTTCGGCCAGCAAGCCCTCACACCCGTGCCTTTCCTCCAAAAACCACTACACACTCCTTAGTGCCTCACACAAGCCGTGGGCTTCCTAAGTACAATCGCTTGGACAGTCCCAAGCCCCTTTGCCTTACCCGGTCAAAGGAAGTTTACAAGCATTGTACATAGTAAAGAGAGAATTAAAGACAACATAATTGATGAACCGACGCCTCTTGGACTATCCCACTACCGTTGCCCTTTGCTAGCCACGGTTCCTTGGTCTAGCCACGCCCCAGCCTCTTGGCCTGGAGCGCCCTTTCTCTGGTCCTGCCCTGGCGCCCGCGACCGCAGCCTTTGCGCGCAGCCTCTCGCGCCCGCGCCGCAGCCTTGCGCTCAGCGCCCCGCGCCCGCAACGGCTGACCACTTAGCCTTCGCCGCACCATTCCGCGGCCGCATGATTTCAGGTCCACCATGCCCGTGCTTGGCCAAGTATTGCCACCATTTTGTATTTGTCTTCTTGCCTTGACCCAAGAGGCCTTCCTGGATAATATTGGAGTGGCTAAGGCCTCGAACGTGACGGGGAGTGCGGAGCTTCGTAGGGGCGTGCCAATCGTCCGCAAGTTCATTTAGGCACTTCTTCATAAGTGGCGGCCCCTTACATGGATTGACCAAGGCGGATGCGCAAGGTTCGTGTGGACGGATGCACATTAAAGGAGGGATTCAAGTTGCTAAGCGTGAAAGTTAACTACGGACCCCGGTTGCTCGCATATTGCCCAAAACCTTCCAACGCCCATTTGGTTGGAATGAGATACCTCGGGCCATGCCATAGGGGCTGTTCCTTTTCCAAGATGGATAGACCAGTGGCTTACCACAGCGAAGTCATTCCAAGGCGCACAACCAAAACTATCCGACGTATGACAAAGGATTTTGTACGCCTTACATCAAGCAGGTTGAAGCAATTGGGAGGCACTTACATTTTTGGAATGGAGACGGTGTTGCATTACGGGATCATTAGGCCGTATGCAATACTTTGCAACGCATCCAAGCTACAGCAAGCACGGCATATGAAGTGGATGGCCGTACTACAACAGTTCAACCTTGTTATCAAGTACAAGAAGTGGGTGACGAACAAGTTGGCGACATGCTATCAAGGCCGCCACCGACGAGGTGCGTCGGCGGCTTTTATGCGGGGTGGTATGCAGGTGCTTTTATGGCTCATGAGGGTGTATTGGGGCCGCTGTATGCGAAGGATGAAGATTTCAGGCTGGATCAAGCCAAGCGTGACGGGCCGGATTGGAACCAGGCGCACGACGCGAGTGCGGGCGAAGACACAGACGCGGCGCGGGGCAGGCGCGGGCACAGGGCGGGCGCAGAGGGCGCTGTGGGCCTAGGAGGGCTTCGGTTCGCGGGGCGCGCAGGGTATTATGGGCATCCATTGGTGTGGCGTCAGGGCTACTATTACCGTGGTGACGCGTTGTGTGTTACAAAGGAGTGACCCGAATAGGGTGGATTGTGAGGCACATACGATCCAAGGTGGCATGGACATTTTCGGGCTGGAGAGACGTGTTGAAGAATTTGGATTAGATATCTCTACTGGCCACGCATGCGCGCGGATGTAGAGAAATTTGTAAGGGTTGCACCCTTTGTTGTGCTGTCCAACCGGCGAACAAGAGACGGGACTACTACATGCCACTACCCGTCCTAGGTCGGCCATGGGCGAGAGTGGTGGTCATGGACTTCATTGGAGGCTTGCCGAGCAACTAGAAGGTTTCATGATTTATATTTTTTTTGTTTGTTTGGTTGAAGGTTTTAGCAAGAATGTTTGCTTTTGGTTGCCATGCAAGAAATCAATCACTGGCTGATGGAGATGGCAGGTGCTATTCTTGGCAGTGGTGGAGAATTTCGGCTTGCCCTATCCATCATCTCGGATAGGGATAGCCGCTTCCTTGGGAGGTTCTGAAGACCTCTATGGAGCTTGGATGGACACAAGCTCAACCGAAGCACGGATCATCCTCAAACAGAGGCCAGACCGAGGTGGTTAACCGCCCTTGAGTGACATTTGTGAGAGGTACAATGCCAACATCCGAAGTCATGGGACGTACAGCTTGCCTTAATCGGTTTGGCATTTACCGAGCATCCACGGTCCACGGGCGCAGGCTCCATTTTGAGGTATGCCTGGGTTTAATACGCTCCGGGGCCCTTTTTGATCTGGTTATTCTTAGCCAACCAGCATGATATCATTGAAGGAGAAATGCGAAGCAAGCAGAGCACGCAAGTTTCTTGGAGCATATACGCAAGGCTGCATGGGGAGGTGAGGGCACGCTCCAGAGGACTCAAGAGAAGTACAAGGCACGGCTGACCGAGCTCGGGTTCATGCACGTTTCCAAAGTGGGACCAAGTTTTGTGGTTTGCACCTCGGAAGGAGCGTTTCAAGCGGAGAAGGACGCAGCTCAAGGCTTTGCGTTCATGGTTCGTTCAGATACTCAAGAGCGATGGTTAAATTGCATTCCAACTGGATTTGCACCATTTGAGCATATTATTCTTGTTTCGTGAACGCGGACAAGCTCAAATTGTTCGAGCCTCTATGTTAGATGAAGACCAACCTTAACATTGCTTCTGATGGATGATTGGACTTGGGCGAGAGATCCTGACCAAGAGACAACATTGTGGAGCGGAAGGTCATCACTACAAGGAGTGGAGAAGAGCTGAGGGTTCCGGGGTTGGACTTAAAGGTGAGGCTTGCCCTTCTAGTCCAAATGGTTTACTTCTGTGAGGAAGGGCCGAGAGGCTTTTCCTATTTGGAGTTTCTAGGTGAACTCATTGCGGAAGCAATGATACATATGGTGGGAGGCTTGATCCAGGAGTCCTCTTGGGTTCAAGGCGAAGAAACAAAGAAGGGTTGCCTGACTTGGTCGAGCACGGGCATGGTGGACCTGGGGGACCAGTGCGTGGCGCGCGGGATGGGCGCGTGGAAGGTTTAAGTGAGTGCAGGCCAGGTGTTGTGGGCGCGGGTGGAGGAATGTCAAGTGCGGGCGCGGGGTGCGGGGTGCGGCCGCAAGGCGACCAGCGGCGCGGGCGCGAGGCAGACCAGAGGCGCGCGGGTGCGAGGTAGGCCAGGTGAAAGGGCGCGTCCAGGCCAAGTGGCAGGGACATGGCTAGACCAAGGGACGTGGCTAGGCCAAGAGGCACGGTAGTGGGATAGTCTAAGAGGTCGGTATTTATCCAGTTATTGTTGTTTTTATTTCTCTCTTTTATGGTATTGTATCAATGCTTGTAACTTCCTTTGACCGGAGAGGCAAAGGGGCTTGGGGGCTGTCCAAGATTTTACCTAGAGGCCACGGCTTGTGTGGAGCACTAGGAGTTTTTGTAGTGGTTTTGGAGTAAAAGGCACGGGTGTAAGGACTGCTGGCCGAACATCCTTTCCACTAAGAACTTGTTAACATTTTTGCTTGCTCTCTTCCCAGATCTTATTACGAGCATCCGAACATTGCATAGCCTAGTTGTGAGGCTTGAAGGCGTGCGGATCATCCAACGCTTCTTCATCTTGTTATTTCTCATGGATATCAAATTGTGCCGTACACTTTGCCAGTGTATGATCCTCCTTGTGGGGATTTCTTTTTTCTTCTTTAGTTTTGCTCATTTTGCTTCCATCATGTGAGGTCTATGTTTCGTCATTACACGTTACAGTATATATTTTCTAGACAAATTAGCTCATTTCTTTTAGTTGTGAGGAAAGTTCTCAGTCTGAACCTCTATAATTGGAAGTATGTACTTAGGAATAAAGCCTTTTTCTTTTCAAACAATAAAACATTCCTTATTTGAGTCTGAAAATATGGCAGCTTTTTTAAATGTGGAGTTTTATCTAGTTGACTGAAGTATGGCTCTTGGCTAGCGTTTTGTATGAAGTTTATAGGAAGAGTTCGTTATTATTTGGAGTTTTAGGGGAGTCACATGAATTTTGCAGAGAATAACATTTTCATATGCATGTTCCTAGATTAATTAATAAGTAAAAATATCAGCAACTTGTTAAGCCCTAACCAGTTTTGTCTAGGACGTCCTTTTGGATTTTCATTCTAGCGGGCTCCTTTTGAATTTCCCACAATAAATATACGTGTCCAATCAGATTCGCTTAGTGATGCTTGAGAGACTAATGCTGCTCTAGCGGTCGAGTATCCATATAAGCTGTTCTTCTTTGAATACGTCAGATGGCCCATTTGCTTGCCGAGCTTTTCGTCGTCAGTCGTAGTTGAATTAAGGTAGAAAGTGTCTCCTGATTAGTATTCTCCTCCAAATATTGTCAGATGCAGTAGCTTCAGTCGTCGACGACATGTTTTATATGGCATCTTCTTGACAGTTGGGATCGACGTATATGTATTTCGCAGTACAATTCATTCTTGTTGATATTTTTCGTTGCTTTCCGGCCCCCTTTCTTTCTTCCTTCTTCTTCTTTTTCTTTTTTTCTTTTCCCTTTTTTTTTCTTCCTTTTTCTTTATTTAAAGAGGCTATGTCAATGAGTTCGTAATAATTTGAGTTTCTGGGATATACTGACCTTGTTCCGGATGCATGAAGGCATCACAGAAACCGTTCGCCTATTTTTCAGGCGTATGAAGGCACCTAGAAGGCTACTTGCCCGTCATCTAGGCGCATGAAGGCACCATAGAAGGTTATTTGTCCATCACCTAGGCGCGTGAAGGCACCATAGGAGGCTGTTGTTCATCCCAATTCATCTCTATCATTTAGTATAAAATCGTAGCTGCTCGTACATCTCTTATAATGTGATCCCATATCTGTTGTTTGTCCACATGAACCTTCTTCGTCTATTGTTTGGAGAAATGAAAATTTGTGTCACTTTTGGCATCCATTCTTTCTTGGTCTTATGTGTCAGAGTGGCTTCTCAGTTGATCATTGGCATCTGTTCTAGAATACAAGCGACATTGATTTTTCTTCTTCTTGATATGTATATGTATAGTGGGGAACATGACTTTTTCTTTTTCTCTTTTTTTTTTTTTTTTTGTTGGATATTCCTTTTATTAATTTAAGTAAGAATATGCATCGTTCGAGTTATTTCTGCAAAGTTCATCTTATTATCATAGGGAAGATAGTAGTAGAGAAAGTTTATGTCATTGGAAAAGAAAAGGTCATTTCATTACTTGAAAGACAAGGCTAACTCAAAGTACATTGCCAAAAACTGCCTTTCCAATCTAGAGTAATCTGTCGAAAAGACAATCGCTAAACATGACCTAGTTAATATATACAGAGACGAGTATTAGGCTACACAAAAGATCTCTCGTGACTGAGCAAAATGGTGGCAACAAGCGTAAGGATTTAACATCTTCCCTTCCTTGGTTATGAAGGGCCATAGCTAGGGCCACGAGGAACATTAATGGGGCTGAGTATTGCTGAGGGGTGTGACATTCGACTCTGAGTCCTCATACTCTCTTTCCCGCAGTGGGTTGGTATTGCAATTACAGCTTGGTGTTGTGCCAAATGCGAATCTATAGTGAACGCATCGATGTTTGTTTTATTGTTGGGGAGGACGTCGTCTCATGATCATATAAAATTCAGAATGTGTCATTAAAGGAAGTTTTTCAGATGTTTGGTTTTCCATAATATGCTTATCTTCGTACTTTTCCCTCCTTAAGGCATCCGATCGTTGCTCCCCAATTTGTCCATTGTTAGACAGGTTCGTGACTGTGTTGGATTTGTTCTTCTCCTTTCTCGATATATTTTTCACAAAAGCCGTGACATAGTAGAACTCGTACTCCTGTGTTGTGCAATTTCGACGAGGATAACTACTTCTGCATTTGAAACCTCTAAATATATTTGGGACACATATTGTGCATTGGAGGTTACTGACATGTTCTTCGATGGTGTCATGATTCCCTCTAATGTATTAAGGCACTTCCTAGTTGTAGATATTGCTGGTTGCTATATGCTTGATGCTAAATTTTCAACCTCCACTGGCTATGACTGCACCATTCTTTTGTTCTGAGATACGATCTTAAATGTCTTTAAGGCTGCCCTTCGTCTGTGTAGTATTCTGACTGGTGTGAACCATTCTCAAGAAAAAGTGATGTCACAAACTCATCATAAGAGTGCCGTAATGCAAAAAAAAAATTGAGAATGCGAATATAATATGGAAAGGAGGACAAAAAGATTGACAAGAGGGAATCTCGTTTATTATGGTAAGGATATGTACATGGTATATACATGTATCTTAAAGAAATGTTGGCAAAGTTTATGGAAAGCGATGCTAGTGCTGCTGATGTGAAAGATTCGTTTGCCGTAAATCTGATCGTGAGTATGGACAAATAATTATAAGATGTACAAAAGAAATCGTTGAGAGAAGAACAAAAATGTATGTGAATCGTCATAAAAAAAAAAAAAAAAAATAGAAGTGTCAAAAGATTAATTTAAATCAATGTTTGAAATTGTAAGGATTAAATTTTCTTTATTGTGTGATCGTGTTTATATTTAAATGTACAACCATATGAATATTTAAAGTGATGCGAATGCAAAATGCATATCCTACGTAATTCGTAGTACATTTTTGTGCTTTTTGTCGTGTTTTTTGTTATATATAAGCAAGTGACATATGCGTTGTAAAGTATCCACTCATGACTTAAAAAAAAATTTTTTTAAAAAAAAAGAACTTATAATAGAAATCACATCATAAGGTTTGTTGCAATAAAAAAAATGGTGTTATTTTAATTACGAAAATATGTAGAAATATATCCGGTATTTACTAGATCATGAAAAAATATAGCGCAGTAAATGACTTGGGTCAAAAAAATAATTATAAAGATACAATAAAAATATCGCTGAGAGTTGATGCGAAATATTGTTATTTGTCAGAAAAAGAGTATCTACAATAGGGCGTCAAGAAAATATTTAGGCTAATGTTGAAGTTATAAGATCAATCTTCTGTGTTGGTGCAATTATATGTACAACACTGGAATATGTATGGCGAATGCTAAGGGAGAAAAGTTAGATCACATGGAAAGAATGACTTATTTATATATATAAGTATCTGCATATATATGCGTATATAATATCACATGTATATATGTACACATTATTCATCTGCCTGAAGTATTGATTTTTTTACAAAGCTCTGACTAAGCATATGGATATGGAATGCGAATGTGATATCGAAGAGAAGTTAGAAGAATATATACGAAGGCAAACTCGGGCTAATTGATAGTCAACTAAGAATTCTGTACAGCATAATATGCAAGTAGTCAGTGCATGCTGGATTGTTGGATTAGTATTCAGAGTATGAGATGTGTGCAGTATATACATATCTCAATGACTGGGTAGAAAGATAATTATAAAGATATCCGAGTAGATAAATGCATATAAAGTATTGTATGTACAATAATTATAAAGGGGTTAAAAAAATGGATGGTACATGCAGTCGTCCTTATTATTAAGTGGTGATAGAGAAAGGAGTTAAAATCCGTTTGTTCGCATCAGGAAGCCTAATATCTGCGTCTTGCATTTTCGCTTTGATATTGCAGTGTGTGCTGATACATGAGGCTAATGCAGCTACTAGGATACTTATATGACTGGTTTTAAGGATGCCCATGTGCATTGCACATGAGTTCCACTATTGCACCAGAGGTCAAACTAATAGCCCGTCATTGCTGGATTTTCACATGTTACCGACATACATAGTGATATAGCGTCAGAAATAAGGACCGACATTAGGCGTGATCGGATGAATATCAAGCGTCTGTACTTTGTTGAGGTCAGCTGCCATTTAGGTCGGTGCACCGAAAACCCCCACGATCATCCTCGGCATCTTTACCGTTCACCTTGAGTGCTGGATTGAAGACACGTGGCCAACGGCTCAACAGAAATCTGACGGGAAATTCAAACATGCATGCCAAGCTGTCACCAGCCTGGATAACACCTTCGCCCACTTGCCCGCACAACTGGCGCAAGTGGGAGAAAAAACCGTTACGGGCTATAAATAGCCTACAGTACCGTAACGGGGGATCCACTTTTTCGACAAGAAGCATAGAGAATAGTCATTGTATAGAGAGATAGAGCGAAATCCACCGAGCTTCTTAATAAAGCTCGGTCAGAAACCTGTAGTTCATAATCTCTTTTTCCTCTTAGTGAATTCTTTTCGCTGGTCACGTACGACCCGTGGTTTTACTCGGATTGAAATTCGAGGATTTTCACGTTAAAAATCCAGTCTCATACCATTTCCTAAACCCTCTCTTCGAGCCTATCCATCTGATTTCGAACACACAATCACCGATCGAGTACGAGCTTGATCAATTAGCGCCGTCTGTGGGGAACGCATGATCCAGGAGGATCTTGGGTCAAGGAAGACATAGAGGAC
>MJHO01000478.1:0-31333 GCA_002076135.1 Xerophyta viscosa | reverse complement strand
CAAGTTTCGCATATAGCCTCGGGACTATCAAGATGAGACCAACCTCGGCTTTACCATCGACTTTCACCTCGGAGTGATCTAAGACCTCGGGCGCACGAGCGAGACCAAACCTCTGGCACATACCAAGCAACGTCTATAAAAGGCGAAGGATTGCACGGCAGAGGGGATTTAGATTCACGCACACGAGAGCTCCCAACAATCTACGCACAATCTGATTGGTGTTCTGGAGAGTATTATGCCCTGAGACTTTTCAGACCTCGATAGAGAGACAGAAAGAGAGAGGAGTCTTATAACTATATATATATATATATATATATATATATATATTATAGTGATTTTCTTGCGTTGACTTACGTGATCGTCCGTGATTTTTTCTTTATATTCCTCGAAAGTTTCCACGTAAAACCTGGTGTTGACTGTTCTGTTTCTATTTACATAATCAGCTTTCGAACACTTAATTGATCGACCGAGATCAACTCGAACAGTTCTCAGTTCCGAATTTATTAATTATATGTTTTTTTAGTTGTAATCGTGAAGGTTGGCTTGTCTATTAGAGTGCATTATTTTCGGTCTATTAGAGTGCATTATTTTCGGTAATAAGAGCATTGCATTAAGCTTGGGATTGATAGCATAAGCTAAGATGAAAGGCCACCGTAGAGCTTATGATCTCAAAGGTTTGCACGTGGCATTTTGCGGTTCGATTTTTTCTATTTAGCTAGGAATAAATAGAAAAAATTATCCATCTTTTTTTAAAATTAATTTCTCTTTTGCTAACTCATAATTTTTTTTTTTTAAAAAAAAAATCTTTTTATAGTGATCTATTTGGAGGCTAATAATTACCCATTGTTGTGTCGTTTTTGTTGATCAATTGATTAAGATCAACTTAATGAGCATCGCTGAAATTTTTTACTATTTATTATTGGAACAAAATAATATTCATGTCCTAACAAAATAAAACGGTTCGAATATCCAAATAAAAGTCGATCCGAACCCGTTTCATTGCAAGACACCTGGAAGATTTGAGGAGGATGGAGTATATTATCTTGCTCCAAAAGTCAAGAGAGGAAGTTAAGCGGCCATTTTCCCCGTGATTATTATTGCTTTACGAGTCAGGGAGTAGAGAAAGAGACGCGGCTTTTTGCATTTTATCGGTCCCACTTTCACAATTTGCACTTTCAGAATTAAACATGTTTTTGTAATTTCGGCCTCTTAAAGGTTCTTTTGGGAAACACAAGCGACAAGGAATGACAGGTGTATCGCTTGGCTCATCTGAAATTGGCGCCCACTTGATCACTGCTAGGGGTGTTCAAAAAAATACCCGACCCGAGGACCCGTGTGGATCCGAAGGATTTGGGTCGGGTCTATCGGGTCCATGGGTCGGGTCTTGTTTTGAGACCCGAGCTCGGGTCCGGGTCCGAGTTGTTGATACCCGACCCGACCCGACCACCTTATATATTTATTTATTATTAATAAAATATATATGTATAAATATATTTTTAAATAAAAATATATTTTTTAATGAACAAAACTATTACATAAAGTACTCTTATAGCTTCAAAACTTAACAACTTTAACCCTAGTTGATTATGGGATGAATTCATAATTTTTACCTTAGTGGATTAGCCCATTTAAACCATAATGATATAGCCCAAAAATACAGTCCACTAAAATATTAACAAATTATCCACATATCATATGTGTGTTAAAATTAGTAAGGGTGTTTAGTCTAATATAAGAGTTCTTAATGTAATAGTTTTGATCACCCATAATATATTGCTTTATATATTATATAATTATATATATTTATAATATATTAAGAGTTTTTTTTTCTTAAATTTTTTTTCTATATATTTTTTTTTTATATTACAAATAAAAAAAATTTAAAAACAATTTACAAGACCCGATTAGACCCGACCGGACCCGACCCGACCCGACCGGACCCGAACAAGCTCGGGTCGGGTCTGGCTGCCCCAGACCTGAGGGGGGTCGGGTCGGGTCCGGGTTTGGTCAGACCGGACCCGACCCGACCCGATTTTGAACACCCCTAATCACTGCTTTAGCACTACATTTTTTTTTTTTTTAAAAATTATCGAGGTGGCACCGTAATACGAGCACATGTTTTTATAGAAACTTCAAATTTGTAAAAAATACCCACGTTCAGTCATAGACATTCCATGAACGGCGGCTCTTGCCACGGTGCACAAAATTTTTTTAGAAAATCTGCGAGAGACTTCACCCTACGCAGACTCGAACCTGCGTGGTGACGCTTTCTAAGACGCCTCCCATCCAGTTGAGTTAGTCGCGCTCGGCCACTGCAATTTTAATATTTTATTACTTTATGAGGAATATTGAATAACATCCGAAGACCTGCGGTTAAAACAAATAATTTTTTATTATAAATTTAACTTATTTAAAAATTATGTTTTCAAATTTACATTTTAATTATTAACAAAACTAGAATCTAGCCATAAAATTAAGGAAAAAATTACTCACCTCCAACAAATCACATACAATCATTCTCCACCACGCACGTGTCTCGTAATCCGTACAATATCCTTGTGATCTGCAAAAACTATCAAAATTACATATATACCTATCGTTATGTGTGGTCTTGATTGTGCTACGTCAGCATGTGTGATTTTTTGTGTTTTTGAAGATGCATAGCAAAGCCCTAAAATTAATGGCGACCCATTGTCAACATGGCAGAATAAAATCACCGGTTGCCAAACTAATTGAAGGTAGCCAATTTAATTGGTGATATTCAATGTTGTCTATCTAACTGACGATCATATAGTTAAATTAGCAAAATCTTTAAAAGATATAACCCAAACAACTACTTTTTTATAATTTTAATTTTAAATTTGAATATTTGTGCTAAGTTTCTTCTTATTCATCTCATATCTATTATACTCAAATTTATAATAGAGATCTCCGTGGCAACCGGTGATGAGATAACAAAATCAATAGCTTCGGAGACGACAGACAAGTGCGGCGAGGAGGTGCTATCAAGGGCGAGCAAGGCCTAGCTGAGCTTGGTATGCGATCCGTAAGAGAGGCGACGAAATCGACGAGGAGACAAAGAGATCAAGACAGATCGAGAGAGAGGGAGAGGGGGGGCCGCGGGTGATAGGCCGCTGGGGCTGAGAGATGAATAGGGTTGCTCAGCCAGGTGGACTGGTGACGCTGGTATATGGGCCATAATGGAAGGCCTGTTTATATTAAAGTGGTCCTCAATCCGGTCTGTAGTTTTTCCAGTCTTGGACAGGACCGGACCGAGGACCAAAATATTGCCATCCTAAGGACCGCGACTAAGACCGAAGTGTAACTAGTCCGGATCGTGTTGAACTGATCGTTCCGGTCATGTTTTTCGGTCCGGACCGGTATATGCATACGGCTAGTTGTCGATGTCGGTTAGTATGTTGGACCGGTTGCAACTAGAATGTTAAATAATATGATATGGTTGTCTCGACGGAGACCGCTCAGGCGCGACAGACCCTCTCGTTCGTGATGGCGCTGGTTGATGTCGTTGCGACGGTTCATGCGCGACACTCCGCTCTTGATAGAGGGTTCGTAGTTCGTCCCTCAGGATCTCGCGGACGTCTTACAAGGTTATGGGCGCAGCATTGTTCTGCTGAGCACGGTCTGCCCCTCGTGAGCGAGGCTCCGATACCTGCGTGCGCTCGGGGGCTCTTGAAGTGCCAGGTTGTTGTTGCTTACTTGTCGGAGCGGCTTGGACATCCGTTCCTTCAGCGCGGCGGTCTCCGCTTGGAACAGTGCGAGCCGCCTTGCCGGCATCTCTCTTTGGAGCCATTACTTTCGTATTGCGTTTCCCACGGACGACGCCAATTGATCGAGCTCGTACTCGATCCGTGATTTCGTGTTCGAAAGTAGAGGTAGGCTCGAAGAGAGGGTTTAGGGAGATATGACACCAGATACTTTACGTGAGAACCCTCGAACTCTAATCTGAGGTAAAATCACGGGTTGCGCGTGACCAGCGAAAGAGAATTCATTAAGAGGGAAAAAGAGATATGAGGTACAGGGTTTCTGCACCGAGCTTTATAAGTAGCTCGGTGGATTTCGCTCTGTCTCTCTATTACAGTAACTCTCTTTATGCTCTTGTCGAAAAAGTGGATCCCCCGTTACAGTACTATAGATCGCTATTTATTGTCCGTAACGGTTTTCTCCCACTTGCGCAAGTTGTGCGCAAGTGGGCGAAGGTTGTTATCCAGGCTGGCCACAGCCTGGCATGTATATTTGAATTTCCCGCCAGATTTCTGGTTGAGCCGTTGGCCACGTGTATTCAATTCAGCACTCAAGGTGAACGGTAAAGATGCCGAGGATGATCACGTGAGGTTTTGTTGGTGCACCGACCTAAATATGCACCGACCTCAACAGAGAACACATGCTTGACATTCATCCCATCGCCTAATGTCGGTCCTTATTTCTGATGCTATATCAAGTAACAACGCATTTCTTATCAAATATCTCTTGGGAAATTCTTAGAAATTTATTTTAAATGAGTTATTGTGTATTAGCACATTTGCCGATGGAATTATCTGTCGATCAGAAAAGATTTCAAAGGGAGTCCATCTGCAGATTTTTTTTTTTTTTAGATAACGAGACGAAATCTTTCTAATACACCGCTTATTTTATTGGGGATAATGTTATCTAACAACGATCTATCAATCCGTATTAGGCCGAGACCGCGGTCAGAAAGTAAAACTCTGGTATGGTTTATGCCGCGAGGTAGCCGTAGAATGTTGGTGCCCTGCCTAGCCATCACATTAGCAAGCACAACTGAAAACTCGTTAGAATTGTCTATTTTCTATTTCAAGATCGTTTGTAAAATTTAAACATGTGATGTGTACTTCATGATATACACACCACACCGCTAGAACTATGGATATGGAGTAATAGATATTTTTCACCGAAATGATTTTTACCAACGGACGTCATTTTGTCCGACGGACTTAACATTTATTTGCGACGGATTTTCGTTGGCAAATTTTGTTACTTCAGAAGTGACCTGAGTTACAATCTCATATAGAACGACAAAAGAAATAGTCCACAGTCTCTACGTAAACTCATCAAAACCTGCAACCCTAAAGTTACTTCTCTTATGAAAATGTAAATTAGTTTCAAATTACGTTACAAAATTATTGCCTCCCGCCCTTGAGTCGGCCGGCAGGCGTACGGTTCATGAGCCGTGCGTCTCGGATTCGAATTCAGGGATGTTCTGAAATGGGAATGTACCCGCGCCGTGTCTTTTCAGCGGATTGCGGGGAAGCTAGTGGCAGCGTATTGCAGTACTTCATATCTGATCCGGAGGCGGACGTCAAGCCTGGATTTTAATTCCTGCGTACACGTAGGTCCAATATGGACTTGGGGTGTGCATAAAAAACCATGGACCGTGAATTAGCGGAGATCCGGAGGAGGTTTCGCCTCGTTATTTAAAAAAAAAAAAAAACGTTACAAAATTATTAAACCCATGCACATATAAGTTCGTTACAAAATACGTTTGGAAACAACGTTTTGGATTACTCTCATGAAGTTTGGTAGAAAAACCAAGCGTAAGCGCACCGAAAGTTATAAGATCCGAGCTATATATAAATTAGTCCTTTATTTTTTTTTTTTAACTATGTGCCTTTATTTTTTTTAACTATGTGCCGAACTAATACTCACACGGTGTATCTCTCTTCGCGCATGATCTCTAAAGAAACCATTAATCGAGTCTTGTTGTCCACCAAATGTACTTTCACTCAAATTAGGTCCATCAAGCTACGGCACGCGCCGAGAGGCAACTCAAAAAATTGGAATAAACAAACAGTATCTAAAGGTACAATTGTGCGGTGGTCTAGGAAGAACGGACACAGACATGAGTACGGTGACACGACACGACACGGACGCGTGACACGATAATTTTCAAAAAAATTGGACACTGGTTGACACGATAATAAAAAATATAAAATAAAATAATTTATATTAATTATTTGAACATATGAAAATATACTAATATTTAATACAAAAGCCTATACATAATATAATATTTCATATCTTTGAGATAAATTTAAATAGTAATAGTCTAGTTTAATCAACAAAAATATAAAAATTATAATATTTGAGTACATCACTAATTAT
Organism: Xerophyta viscosa; assembly: GCA_002076135.1. NCBI lineage: Eukaryota > Viridiplantae > Streptophyta > Magnoliopsida > Pandanales > Velloziaceae > Xerophyta > Xerophyta viscosa. Next base: position 25,195 of record MJHO01000478.1, on the reverse strand, counting down.
AGCACTTACCGCTATATACTGCTAATATTATATAATACTTCAACTTTCTTAAACAAAAACTTTTATTTAAAAGATAAGAAAATTAACATAAATACGGATACGTATGTTGGGCACTTCTGTTTGGCTCGTTCAATATGCATGTCTGGAATTTCAATTTTATTTTTATTTTTTGGAGACACGTCCAACGCACGTCCGGCGTGTCTGCGGAGTGGTGTTGACACTGCACGGAGCCGAGTTTTGGCATGTCCGGGGTTTCTAGGCGGTGGTTTTCTAATTTCTTTTGCATAATTCATCTTCTTTAAATAAGGACAAAATATACAGTTCAGGCATGTAGGACCAGTACCCGTACGATATGTCTTATGTCATGCATGATGATTTTAGGGGTTCTTGCAGATCAGCCCCCGTTTCTCATTTATGGGCAAATCAGCCCCCGAAAACGCGTTTTCGGGGACTGATTTGTTTTTTTTTTTTGCAGATCAGCCCCCCCGAAACGCGTTTCGGGGGGCTGATCTGCGAACCCCTAAAATAGGGGGGCTGATCTGCAATTATCCCATGATTTTAACCAGAGAAGTTGGTACATATTTCCCAGTATTCGATACATGTACAGCAATAGCTCATGAGGGTTGTTCCTTCTGCTCTCTAATGTGTCATTAAAATAACAGATTACTCCACAGACATAGATTTGTTGGCAGAAAGATTTTTTTTTTTTTTTGAAATAATAAGATAAAATTTTCTCTACAACTTATATTAAACTTTTTTTTTTACTGAATATAGTTTTAAACCATATCATATTGACTGTGACCAAGAAATAAATTTTGGACTTGTAATGCCTTTTAGCACGTCATTAAATACATGCGCATATCTACGACAACCTTGAGAAATTTTCTGAAAACATGAAAATTTATATCAGCGTTATAAATTATAATAGGCATGACTTGAATTCGTGGTGATAGCTCACGAATTATATCTACTCCATCAGGGGAGGACCCACAGGAGGAGGGGGGCAATCAACGCAATCGCACCCTATCCTTTGATCTCTTCCATATCCTTCAGTGTCCACCGCCCCTCCGCCTTTCGATCTGATGTCCTTGCAGTTTGGTCTTTTTCTGTCCTTTGGCTCATCCTCTCTCGAGTAAAATTCTTTTTCTACCACTGTACTCCACTAGTCAAGCTATTCCGTCGGACGCACAGAAAGATATCATGTCCTCCATAACATGGGCTTGTGTAAGATTATCCATGTTTAATTTAGAGAGAGAGAGAGAGAGAGAGGGAGAGAGAGAGATTAATCTGCGGACGTTCTCGGTCCATGCATGCACGTATTACGTTGTCCCCTCGGAACGCCTGACAGGGCTGACATCTTTTTCGAAGAAGCCAAAACTAGGACAGACAGGATCCGTCTATTCAGTATGAGCTCCACTACTCTCTGAAACATCCATACATATAATACAAATATATTCTTATTATATGCTATCCGACAATAATCGAAAATATATTCAATCCCTTTCCTTCGTTACAGGCCCACAACAATCATTCTTCCAACTAATGGATGACGATGTACCTACCTGGTCTTCGCTCTTCGGCCAATTAGATATCGACACATGTCTATCAGTCTGACGTGGCTGCAGTCTACGCGGTTTTGAATTTGCTATGACGGGTGTGGTGCCATTCTAGTGTAAAGCAAGCAGCTGTGGAGATGAGAGCCAATGGAGATATACTATGGGAGTCTTGGTGAATTGGTTAAGGTGATAGTATTTTTTTTTTTTTTTTTTTTTTTTTTTTTGAAACTAATAATGCATGGTGATAAAGGCCCTTGAGTTTAAAGGGTATCCTAGCTTTCGTCAATTCCTAGTGAAATGGATATGTAATGCGCGAAGCTAATTAACTTTTCGGTTAATGAACCTCTGGTATGTTTAACTTCGGTTTTATATTCCAAAAGCAACTCCAAAATGTCATACAATATTTTTTCTATTAAAAGACATTAGTGGATATTGATCAACCCAAAATCGCAGTTCTAGTACATATATAAATATATATATAATTGAAATATATTAGAAAGGCTCTTGAAAATGTAGGAATCCATCTTCTTGGAATGACGCACTAATCCGTTTTGGGTTGCATTCGTTTAGAAATTTGGATGATCTAAATTGCTCGTATGATCTAGATCTAAATCTATATGTGCCTATAATAATTGCTTGAGAGTGCATTTGCCTGATCGTAATCATTTGTTTTCTAATTTCTTCTGCTTCATCTGGATAATCTAGGACAAAAACTAGAATTCACGCATGCAGGACCATTGATCGTTCTACGTTCCCCAATTTGTACAATGTCTAGTGACTTGAATGATTCTAACAAGAGAAATTATATTTCCCAGTACTTGGAAACAGGAACACAAATGGTTCATGTGCGGTGCTTCGTGCTAGTATGTATGGTCTCGAATATGTTGTGAGAAAGTAAGACCACGGTCTACGACCAAATATATTTTTGCATGGAAAGATGATAACCCCAGTATAACTTGGGCTCGTGTAAGATTATCCATGCTAGAGAGAGAGAGAGAGAGAGAGAGAGAGAGAGAGAGAGAGAGAGAGAGAGATCTGCCAACGTTCTAGGTCCCTTGCTTGATGCTTGCATGCATGATGTATGGGTCCATACGTACTTCATATATTGTCCCCTTGCGACTTATCCTTCTTCTGCTTGCATGCATGATGTATGGGTCCATACGTACTTCATATATTGTCCCCTTGCGACTTATCCTTCTTCACTAGTGTGGTAGCATTCCTAGACGCAAAAACTGATAGAGTCCAGGCACGATCCATCCACTAAGTGTGAGCTCTACTTCTCCAAAACTTTTGAATATCCTTAAGGTTGCATCAGCGATTGTTTGATTCAGCAGTTTGATCGATATCCTTAGAAGATAAGATCTTGAATTTGATCAAGATAAGATCTGCACCGTTGATACGATATGTTACATTCAACAGTTATTGATGTGATCTTACTGATATTATCCTAAGGTCGGCCTGAGAATAGCCTGTCTCTATATATGTGTGTATTAGCTTTCTTCTTGAGATTGTTGTATCTTGTGTGACTTTGATGGTAATAAAATAATTAGAAACAGTGTTACTAATAAATTTATTCAAGTCTTACTAAGTTTAGGTGTTGCTTAATGACTAAGAACAACAAAACAATTCAAACAAAGTAACATAACTCATGGAACAAACTTAGTTAAATCGATGGAGCCTAGAAAACATGCAGGTAGCGAAGCAAACACATCAAGGGCGCGTTGAGCTTGAAGACGGATTTTCAAGAAGACATCGCTTATCCGAAACTCATTAAATAAATTATATTTATATTTTTGTGAGTGTGTAATGTGCTTTCTAGAGCTATAAATCATGGTTTAAGGATAAGCTCAAAAGATAAAATAATTTGGGGTCAAAATCACAAGTATCATATTATCCCAATTATACAAAACATTAAGCTTATCGGTTGACCGAAATTCAAATTATTGAACGACCGATAACTCACTGGAGTGGACTGATTTCTCTCAACAGAAAGTCAGTCGACCGAAGCAAGAAATCGATCAACCAATAGTTTATATGAACAAGGCGTTGGACTGGAAAATCGATCGATAGAAGAGTGTTAGTCGACCAATAAGCCACGGACTAGCCGTTTATAGCCATTTGACTCTAATGATTCTATCACTTACAAAAATACTACTATATCATTTAGAGAAGTTTCAAGGCACCCTTGGAACAGATTTGAGCTTTAACTTAAATTATTAGATTTAGTGGTAGACTTCTTGTCTCTAAAGCGATATCTTTGAGAGGGTGTTTTTTAAGGTTTTTGATTTTTTTGAAAGAATTGTAAATGGCGGCTTTCATTGCCGGTAAAAAGAGAGAATCAAGGGTTGCTAGCTAGCCGACAAAAACTAGAAAAAATGGTTATTGCTAAGTCTGGAAAAGCAAAGTGTAAACAGCTCGATCAACGCCTGGATATTGGTCGCACTATTGGATACAGAAAAGCTCTTGGGATAGAGGTAAGAGAGTGAACATAGGCCGGTTGTACCAAACCACTATAAAAACCTCGGCGTTATTTCTAACTCTTGCTCTCTTGTTTTATGTACATTAGTTGCATACATAGGATTACCTAGAAATATCTATGTACGCATTGGTGCTAAACTTTCTTTGTGCTTAATTGCTAGATCATATAAATTGTTTTTAATTATCTAATTCACCCCTCTTATGAGGGCCACAAACTCAACAGAGATTATGTAAAAGAATTGTGCCGATAATAGGACGTGCACACGATTAAATGCATAGCGCAAAAAAGTTGTGTATTGCATGGCTCCTGCTAGTATTTACTGACATACCATTCTTATAGTTATGTAATTGAAAATATAGATAAGAGGGGAAATAACAAGATTGTCAATTATAGGTAAAATCTATTTGCTGGAGGGAAAATAGAAGGGAGGCACAGTTGGCCCAATTAAGGCCCAATTCACCGACACCCTAGCCTGGCTGAGTGAAGGTACCTGCAAATTGGGTGACAATAATTCGTTTGCTCGAAAACATGGTTTTTTTATTTTTTGGTCTTGGCAGCTGGATTCTATTTCTATCTTACAACTTGACCGAATGCTGAGCGGCAAATAATAGACTCTCTTATTAGATGTTGCTTGGATTTTACCTTTAGCCTATCATTCATGAGGGATACACTTTTAGTCCTCTCCAACACCTAGCTCCGCTAGCCAAGGGCGGAGCTAGGTTATGTCCAGTGGGTGCCTATGCCCCCATTGGATTTAAAATATGCCCCCCCATGTATTTATATATGTGAGTTATATTTATATGGTTTAAGGTGTAAAAAAATCAACTTTATAGGGCAAAAAATCATCATGAATGATGCCTTAAAAACTTTCATGAGGGCCTTGTTGTCATTATAGATCCATGCTTCATTTGTTAAGAGCTTAGTGGTTTGTAAACATCAAAGTAATTACTTTTTAACATCTTAATTCGTACTGTTGAGTGCGGCTAGCTCGGCCAGATGGTGGAACCTCAAGAAGCATCACCATCTAAATTCGAGGCCGCGTGTGGTGCAACCTCTCAAAGAATTTTCTGAATGAAAATTATCTGTATTTTGTGGTAGGAGCTCCCGTTCATGGAATACTTATATTCGGATTTTAGAGCGTCGGTCGAGACTCAACGTGAAGGTTTTCCTCAAGTTTAAAGTTCCTACAAAGGTGTACGCTCGTATTACGGATTCCACTATGATAATCTCCAAAAAAAAAAAAAAAAAATCTTATTTGGCACTTCAAGAGTTTGGAATTTTTTTTTAGATAAAATTATGTTAATAAATAATTATATTTATAATATCAAAATAAAAAATTTTACAAAAATATAATCGGATCGCCTTTTTAATAGGCGACCTTTGCCAGTGTGGCGGCCGCCTCCGCGGTGGCATGCCACGTGGGAAAATTCACCTGTTAAACAGGCGACCAAAAGCGCCATCACATCATAATTAAATTAAAAAAAAAAAGCAAAAATGAAAAGGGTTTAGGGTTTAGGGTTTAGGGGCTTTTATTTTAATATTTTTAATACTTAGATATTAAACGTCTTTGAAAAAAATTTTGAAGCATCATTCTAACTACTTCGACCGAGTATTCAGCACGCTTATCGATATTTTTCCAAAGACGTTTGACTGAAAAGTTTTAAAGCAAAATAAAACGGACTTTAATTTACTAATTATTTTATTTAAAAGTAAAAAATAATATAAAAATATAAGTACAGAAAATAAAAAAAATTTTGAGGCATCATTCAAATTAACTTCAACATATTATTCGGCACGCTTATCGATAATTTTTTAAAAACGTTTGAACTGAAAAGTCTTAGAGCAAAATAAAACGGATCATAATTTATTAAATATTTTATTTAAAAGTAAATAATAACATAAAAACAGGAGGACAAAAGATGAAAAACGTTTTCTTAGTCATCGTTGTAATTACTTCAGCAGACTATTTGGCGTGTTTATTATTATTATTTTTTAAATTTTAAACTAAGAAATTGTAGACGAAAATAAAATATATATTATATTATTTTATTATTTGATATCTAAGTATTAGAAATATTAAAATAAAAGCTAAATTGATTATTATACGAGTTAAAATAAATAAAAATAATAATTTTAAAAAAAATATATATTTGAGAAGGTCACCTTCTCTTTTTTTTTTTTTGAGTTATGATGTGATGGCGACCTTTCGGTCGCATGTTCAATAGGCGATTTTGCCCGTGTGGCATGCCACCGTAGAGGTATTTGCCACACTGGCAGAGGTCGCCTGTTAAACAGACGACCCGATTTTATTTTTATAAATTTTTGAATTTGATATTATAAAATATAATTATTTATTAAAATAATTTTATTTTAAAAAAAGTTTCCATGAGTTTGCCTCATGATCTCTCTGATTAAAGTGACAATTGTTGCTGGTGATCTCTCAATTTCCGCTTGCATGATATGTTCTAAATACTGAACATGTACCCAATACAATAATTATAAATATTTGTTTAGCGCTACATAATAGTTTGATAAAATAGTATCTCGTAAAAAATCCCTGGCCCCAAAGCGATTGTAAATCTACTAATATAGGACTAATAATATTGAAGGCTCTGCCTTTATTTCTAACTATGTGCGCACTTAGATCTATGTTCATATACCAGTAGCGGAAAACATGACCGCACCGATCGATTTGGTACCGTCCGTACCTAAGGACCGAATGGTCTTCGGTCTGATCCGGTCCTCGGTGTAACTAGGTTATGATTTCGTCTATACTATATACAGCAACTTAGCAACTATCTCTTAAGTATGCTCCTACTTTCTAAGCTCAGCCTTCTAAGAAAACTCTAAGCGATGGCTAAGAGAATGAAAGAGAGCTCTCATGAGTAAAAAGCACACCACAACTCTTGATTGTTTGCTTGAACTCGGGTGACCCCCTTTTTCTCGTAGCCTAAAGGCCCAATGGACGGTTTAGATTGGACCAAACGTACGGCTCGGATCGTGTCTCTATATTATCCTTTCTTGGCGCCCAAGTAACCAAGAATTTATAAGCATTTCAAAAAATTCCGAAGAAGCCAAAGTGGGCTTGGCCTAGCTAAGGCCCATGGTAGCTCCAAAGATGCGGGCCTAGCTTTGGCCAAAGTCCTAGACGGTTAATATGCTCCCTCACCTATGCTTGCGACGTACTTAACGTGCTCGTTAAGTTGCGTTGCTCTGTCGCTTCTCGGTTTGTAACATCTCGGATTTTCTAAAAGTTGAAAGACCAGATTTATTACGTCAACTCTGGAGTTTCGCAAAATAAGACGGCAAATTGACTAAACGATTCCAAAAAATCCAAGTCGAAAATTCATGTCGCAGAAATAGAAAACGAATTCAATCCATAAATTCAGAGTCACACATGAATTATAAAACACGAAATTTGAATCCACAATGTTTGGACTAGGTTTCAATAACGCTTATGAAGATGCATTTCCCAGAACTATCGGTCGATTGGAAACCAAATTCTGTTGACTGAAATAAAAACCGAACCGAACTAACCCTCTAATTACCATATGGGTAACAAAAACTGAGTATTAGTAGAACAAATCGAATTTGAGAGCTGGGTTCATTACTGCTGGTCTACGAAGTTAGTTGGTCGACCGAAATTATCAGTAAACCTATTTTTTTTTATATACGTCAACTGATAGCCCACAAATTCAATTTTTATAAATCTTTTACGATATATCAATCAACCAGGTATTAAACAATGGTCGTCCAAAACTTGTAGGAAGAGCACAAATCTTTAAATTATAAGACTTCAATTCATGTAAACAAAACCATAGCCGTAAAGAATCATCCAACCATCAAGATAGGTTCTTATTCACAAGTAACCCACAAGTTTTTGATATAGCACCTATGTACGTACATACACACACACACACACACACACACATATATATATATATAATATATACTAATATATATATATATATAATATATATATATATATATATATATATATATATATATATATATTGACTTCATGCATTAAAGATATAGCAACCAAAACTAACTTCTTCAAATAATATGAATTAGTTCAAAAAAAGGTTGGGATGTTTAATGAAACATCCCAACCTTGTTATGCTGGTGCAAAATATGCAAAAGAAAAACTTGTGGAGGAAAATAATAGGCTAGATGGGTCTTTGACCATTTTGCAATTTAGGTCGTGACTTATTCTTTTAACAATTTCTGCTCTTCAAGCTTTGTAAATAGCAGATTAGAGACCTCCAACTCTCAAAACCATATTATGAACCAACGTACCATTGTTCCACGCTCGTACGAAGCAAAAATCTCATTCCCATCGACTTTTAAAAAATCCTAGTCCTATTTCGCAGAACTTATAAAGGAGAAAGAATAATTCAATATCTTTCAAATAAATGCCAAATCATTATAAAAAATGTTTTTCCAAAATTATTGGGTCCAAAATATGATATCATTTTGAATTTCAATAAATTAGATTTTATGATGGTGGTTACACGGTCGCCCCTTCCAATGGATTTCGTATTTCTTGGCGCGCTCGTCCGCGTGATATACAAGGGTCCTCTCGAGCCCCTTTGATACCATGTGAAGATAACCTTGCACCTTAGGTCGATCCTCCTCATAGTATTGGCACGATAGAAGGTGTCCCCTTTTGGACAAATATGGTGTTTATACTAGGAAAGATAATGGCATCTAATTGTTCTTCCAAGAAACTTTTGTCCCACCTCAACATCATAGTCATCAATGTTCGAGACGATGATATCCTTGTGACCCGTACACTCCCCAAGCTAGACATCTACCAGTTTGGTCATGCCAAAAGTGCTCTTGGAACTGAGTTGACAGCCTTCATGGTCCCTTTGGCATGCTCCTTAGCAAGCTCCATATTGGCGACAACCTCCCTAGAGATTATTTTATCCGAAGCAACTTATCCTTAGAATCCTTAAACTACTTGATCATCTTCACCTTAGACTCTTTTTTGAACTCGATAAGTGACTCGGCTATCTGAATAGTATCCACCAAGCTTTGTATCTCTTGTCAGTTGAGTTCAAGCTCGACCTATCCCTGCAAACCATCTGACATGTCCAGGATCTACAGTAACAACTTGGTGAACTCTTGACGTATTTACCAATGGTGCCCTCTTGCGTAAGGCGCCGCAGCTTCACCCTCACTTTATCTGCCGCACTTTCTAGGTAGAATTGGCACTTGAGTTCCCCCTTGAACTCCTGCAATGTAGAAATGGCATCGCGTCTTCCTCTGTCGACATCGTCGATCACTCTTCGCCACCATAGGGTCGGTACGTCTCCCAAGTACAATAGGACAGTGCGCAACTTTGATGCGTAGTTGAGTTAGAACGTAGCACCGAAATGACCAGTTGTCTATCTCCGGTAATAACCAGTTGTCTATCTCCCGTATTAATTGCCCTATTGAAGGCGTTAGGCTATGTGTCGTGGACTTTCCACTCCTTGCTCCCTGAGCCATGGCAACCGCGTATTAGTTTTTACAAGCTATCATTTGTGACTAAAATGGCTATTCAGGCATAGGAGGTGGAGCATTGAAGACTAATATGTATTTAGTCCTTGCTTTTTAAAATAGTTAGCAATTAAGCTACACTTAGTCGTTAAGAACAACTTTGCGACAAAGAGTTTATTTAGTTGTGACCATGACATCTTTGGCGACTAACCTTGCCTTGGTCCATATTAGCGGAATTGTTAGTGACTATCGTTTCGACAGTTGCAAAAAAGCACATTTTGTGACCAAAACTAAATTAGTTGCTGATTCTTTAGTTGTTATTCACCTTTTTTTTTTCTTTCTTGTAGTGCTCCAAGCACCTAACAATGTCACGCAGCGTCCATTCCTATACGATCCCTGCTTGCAACTCCTCATTCTCCTTGTGAATGCCTCCACGCTAGCCTCCAAGACTTCAACTTGCCCTTATATAGTGCCAAATGAGGCATTGATTATGGATCCGAGCCTTGATTATATCCTCTGAATCCTTAAGTAAACTGATCTCCATCTTAAGCTCCTCCAATTGATTAATGAGCTCCCCCTCCGACGCCTATGATTATAGTCCTCTGAATCCTTAAGCAAACTGATCTCCATCTTAAGCTCCTCAAGTTGATTAATGAGCTCCCCCTACGGCACTTGCACCTTTGCAAAACTCGGCATCCAAAGAAGCCAGAGCAGTGGCGGAGCCAAGATTTTCAGCTCGGGGGGGCTAAAAATATTCGCAGTAAAAATTTTTTCAAACATTACATAAAAAATTTTTCATCAAAAAAAAAAAAAAAATCACATATACAAGTCCACAACAGTCAAGACAGTAATAATAAAAATATAGATAGCAACTATTTATAAAAAAAATAGAACAACGGTAACAAAATATAGTTGGCAATAAAGTTACGAAGTATATACATAATAAAAAATATGCTAGCAAGTTGCGAGATAATTGAAATAATAAATTGTACACTTACGAAAATATAAATCTATCAGATGGGTGCAACCGTAGACGCGTCGATGTAAAAATTAGAAAATTGGATAGTCAGGCTAAGTGTGATTTTTGAGGAATCGATTGTGCATGAGTTTTGGAAAAAAAAAAAAAAAATTTAAATTTGGGCTGATTTTTTACGGAATGTAGAAGTGAAATAATGAGGTCGGATCTTGCCCCGTCTTGAGTCTCTTTTATACCTAATTTCTACATCTTTAAAAAGATAATTATTATTATATATATATATTATATATATATTATTATTATATTAATATATATTATAAATTACATAGTTATATATATACTATATATTTTTTTTTAAAAATATTTTTAATAAAATTTCATAATTTTTTATTCAGACCTTTACAACTTTTGTATTGAATTTTTCTCAAACATGATCTCTTATATAGTGTATGGGGTGCCACAGTCACTTTCACCCGTTTTAAACAAATTTTAAAAATAATTTTTAAATATGTTAAGACTTTGAAATCCTAAAATATTTATCTAGAAGTATATTTTTGAAAAAAAATTCAATATGAAAATTATAGATTTTATCAAAACATATAACTTTCACGTTGAAATATTTTTCAAAAAACGCATATAATAAAAGTTATCGGGCCTGAAACTTTGAAGGACAATATTGAGCTCGGAGGTTGGGGGGGCGATCCCCCCCAAATGCCTTCTCTGGTAGCACCACAACGGTAACATTGCTCTCGTAGGCCATCTTGACTCTATACTCTGATACTACTCATCACAAGGTTATGATTTCACCTATATTTTGTGCACCAACTTTGCAACTAGCTCTTGATAATGCCCGCCTTATTGCTAAGCTTAACCTCCTAAGGAAACTCTTAACTGATGGCTAAGATAATGGAAGAGAGAACTCAAGAGTAAATAAGACACAATGGAACTCCTTATTGTTTTCTTAAACTTGAATTTGGATTGGTTAAAAATTAAGAGAGCCATCCTATTTACAGTAACCTAAGGGCTCAAAGGATGGGTTAGATTAAGCCAAAGTACGGCTCGGATTTTGCCTCTCGAATATTCTTTATTGGCGATCAAGCAACTATGATATTTATAACTATTCAAGAGACTTCAAGAGAATTCTCCTATGTGAGTTTGGCCTTGGCCTAGCTAAGGGCTATAGTGGCTCCAACGACGCGGGTCTAGTTGTGGTAAAACGCCTAGGTAAGTAAATATCTTTATTTTGTCAGTAACTATTTATATTTATTTTTAAATATACCTATATTTATTTTCGGTCTAAATGGTGTGGTTTTGCTTAATTTCAAATCGTTCCGGTCATGTACAAACTAGACCAGTTAGACTCCAGTCTGTGATTCAGACTTTATTCGAAGTTTTGTCCGATTAGGTCATGTTCAATCCTTTCTGAACCATATGAACACCCCTACCCGTGAACGAATGACTTAGATGTGGTCGTTGGAAAGTATGTACAACGATATTGTAATATCATTACTCAGTCAAAAATATGTACAACGGTGAAGGCTAGTGCAATTATAAATTGATATATTAACAACTCCATATAATCTCAACTGTTGAGTTCCAGTGTTTTTTTTTTCAAAAAAAGTGAGCATGAAAGCTTTTGAGCAGATCAAAATTATGTACATCATTTCAGCAATACAAATATAGCCCATCCAGAATTTATAGTCCAACACTCGATAACTATTAGCATAGTTTTTGGTGCCGGGCGGCACATGCTTGTTCCGGTAGTTGTCGCACGGCACAAATCGGCACGGTACATGTCAAAAAATCTTATATTTGAATTTTTTAATTAATTTTTTATTTTTTAAAAAATAATAAATAAATATTATCGGTACGATCGGCACGGCACCATCGGCACGGTCGACATGTATCGGGATTTAAATTTATCGAAATTCGGCTCGGCTCGGCACGGCACATAAAACTTTAACTATTAGCAATAGTATGATATACGGCTAGTAACAGTATACTATTTGCTAGAACACTTAAGTTTCTAGTACGAATTGGAAGAAGTTTGAAAATCAAAGGACTTATATACAATACCAAATATAGCAATTTTCAAACATTGACTATCTGCTAGCAGCACTGCCCCTCGGGCAGATAGAAGTCAACGTTTGACCAAATCATTAATACTGATTATAATGTGAAGAGATTTGACTTGAGAGCTCGTTTTCTGTGGCGCTTGCAGAGTTGAAATTGAAAGCATTGCTAACAGACTAAAGGTCAACGACCGCAACACTGATCTCGACAAATGAAGTTGACTTTTGGTAGAAATTAATTAATATAATTAGAAAGTAGTAATGTTTACTGCTAGTTTCCCAACTACTACTAACGTCACTTATAGAGTGAAGGAAATTGGATGGGAAAGGGCAACGCAACGTCTTCAGCAAATGATAGCTGCATGCCGACCTGCCACCCGGTGTTGGCCTTCAGAAGTTCCAGTCATCTGCACAGTGGATACATTATTTCAGAAGCAGTGCTATTCTTTATGGATCCCTGGCGTCATCTTGAGAAATGATTAATCAACGACACATGATAGAGTTCGGATTTGGGCTGCCACATGTCGGAAGGACATTAAGGTTCATATACGCAGACAGACAAGTCCACGGAGGTGGATCCTAAGAAGCCTGCCAACGTCTCGCACAAGCCGGACCTCGGAGGAGAGCACTGCGGCTATATGAGGAATGTGCAATATCGAGACCCATCTCGGAATCTCCAATTTTGTCCGGACTATCGTTCCGATTTTATTCGATAAACTCGATTAAACTTAAAGACTTAATTCACACGATTATATTTATTTTGGCTTAACTTTAGACTATTTGGACGTAAATAATTGTTTAGAATTCTAACGGGGCCACGCACGAATAAAAAATTTTCACGACAATCGAATATTTACACGTGAGGGGCTATATTTGCCAAATCAGAAATTACAAGTATAAGGTTTTGCAAAATCAAGGAAGACCGTTATGCAGTTTAGCAAACATATGAATTTTTTCTGTAATATTGAAAAAAATGATAAACGGCCGCGACAGTTCCGTTTCGCCTCCCCGCGCGACCGACGCTCACGCTGCCCCATGACCGCCACTTTATCTCCGCCGAGAGGTGCTGGTTCGGTTGCCTCGAAGGTGGTATAAGTAGAGGGAGAGAGGACGGACGGAGGGAGGAGCTCTCGGCCGAAAAAATCGACAAAAAAAAAAAATAAATAAATAAAAGAAAGAACGAGAGAGAACTAGAGAGAGCCCGCTGCTTCTTGCCACCAGCTCCGCCGTCCTATCTACGACGACGTCGCCGCCGCCATCGATGGAAACGCTAAAAATCGAAATTCGGTTAATCGAGGTACGCGTCCAAACTCCATCAAAATCATCACATTAAAATCTCTACACAGTATCAGCGAAGCCACGGCGGCGAAGTAGTAAAAAATATTTTTATACTAAAATTACGCCCTCAAATATCTCAGCGTACAAGCGTCGAAGCCAAATTTTGACATCACCATTAAATCAGAAACTATCGAAAATCCTAGAACACATATATAGGTTGAGGCGGCAGGCGGCAAAAATGCCGTTGGCTATGACTGCGCGGCCGCGAGCTCGCGGCCAAAGCAATTTTGAAGAAGACGACCGGCTGAGCAGGTCGTCTTCTAAAATTAAATTGGACTCAGGCGCGGGATTAGCCCGCACCCATTCGATCGAGCTCGGGCTCGGTCAATTTCGAATCCGATCCAGCCATTTTCAATCCAGTCGAGCATAATTGACTAAAATCTAGCCAAATGGCATTTTGATCGAGCCATTTCAATTCTAACCAAACCATTCCAACTCTGACTAAATATTTTTGACCCTAAGAACCTATTTAGTGGCTCAAATCTAATTTATCATTTTTAATCACTTTTAACTGAATTTTAGGCCATAGTTTAAATAGTTAATCAATTTTAACAATATTTTACTTAATAAAAGAAGGCTCAAAATATTAAAATGTTATAATTTAAGGTTAGAGTGAGGCGGTTTAACCGATTTTTCTACATCTTAAAAAAATTTTAAAATATAAAATTAATATATCTTAAAATCTTTTAAGGATATGGTTAGCGTGAGGCGGTTTAACCGATCTCTAAACTTAAATAAAATTTTAAAACATAAAATTAATAAGTCCTAAAATCTTTTAAAAATAATGTTAGAGTGAGACGGCTTAACTGATTCCTACACCTTAAATAAATTTTGAAAAATATACAATTAATGAATCTTAAAATCTTTTAATAAGGTTAGAATGAGGCGGTTTAACCGATCTCTACACCTTAATAAAATTTCAAATATAAAATTAATAGATCATTAATTCTTCTCATAAATATCTTTTAGGTTAAAGTAAGCCGGTTTAACCGATCTTTTACGCCTGAACTAAAAATTCTTCTAAAAGATAAAAATAGAGCAAGGTAATTAGTTAAGCTCTGACATTAAATGGGGTGGTTTATCCGAACTTTACATATCTACATATTTTAAAAATGGGCAATATAGAAGAACGGAAACGCGCTGAGCCCAACTTAATAAAAGTAATATTTTCACAAGTAAAAATCAAACAACAAAAAATAAACCGAAATACGCGAAGTCAATAACGTTTAGCTTAACAAATTCCTAGCATTATCACATGCATACATACATTACTTGTAATAAAATAATTTCATGCATAAAATGATAAATTCTAATTTAAAAATATAAACCGTTTAATTGAAACTACTCTCTTCAGAAGCGCGCCGTGGGGATATTCCGTCTTTCCCACATCTAGTCGATAACGAATTCAAAAATCTCAACGTGTCGTATCCCGATTTTCTAATTTTCTATAAAAATTAGATGGCGACTCCTAATTTTAATTCTTTTCCCGCCTTGCCGCGAGGAAAGTCGTCAACAACCACATACATTCTGATGTGCAATATATAATTTTGATTATAGCAGAATTTTTAATAGTAGTAGTGCTCTCAAAGCGCGCATGACTTGATGCTATGTCCGAAATACGTTAAGGGTCAATACTAAGATCTGACCGTACGATTTTTCCATATATGCTCAAAAAAATTAAGAATTATCGGACGTGATTTAAAGGTGAAATGATTAATTTTGCAAGAAATTTGAGGGGAATAATTTGAATCAATCCCTATTTTTATATCGTCCTTTCAAATAAACTCATGTTATTTTTCTGATAACTACTAATTCAAACTAAAATATATATGTCTAAACATTTTTTGAATGGATATGAAAAAGAAAAAAAAAAGTTTTCGATGGATCTATAACTTTTTCACTAATTTTTTTTTTTAAGATGAAAGGTATTTAAAGCTATGAGCTCTTTACTGATTGTAAAAGCTTTCGAGCCTCAAATTTATTTATAGATATTTATCAAAAAATTTAAATATAAAAATTATATTGCACAACAAAATCAAGTTTTTATCGTATCCAAAAATTTTCAAAAAGTACTTGTGTATATATATTTTTGGATCGATTTTGAAGTTCTCTTAAAAATCAGAGAATGAGTTAACAGAGTTTAACAATTGAAGTTATATAAAATATTTAAATTACATGTAATTCTGTTAAAAAAATAATTCTAAATAGATTCGACTCCAAAGTTATTATTAATTGTAAAAGTTTTGGAACCCTATAAATCAATTTAGAATCATTTCTCTTAAAAATTTTAAATATAAAAATTATAAAGTACACCAAAATTTATTTTTTCTTTTTGTATCCAAAATCTTTTTTTAAAATACTTATTTATTTATATATATTATTTATATATATATATATATATATATATGTAGAGGAATAATCTTGTAGATTTTTTTAAAAATTAGAAATCGAAGAAAGCATTACCTTTCCAACACGCCCTTTATCGTCGAAAAAACCACTTCATATTTTGTAATGAAGAGATCATCCTAACTTGTTAACTACGATAACTCCTCATCGGCCAGGCCACCTAGGACCATAGTTGTTGGTGCTTGGCATTGTTCGCGCCGAACCGCATATGACTATTTCGGCAGTTGTCAGTATGGTACGTATCAAAAATTATTATATTTAAATTTTTAAATTTAATTATTACTTTTTTTTATATTTTAAAAAATTAATAAATAAACGTATATCGACACGACACTATCGACACAGTCGGTATGTACAGATATCTAAATTTACTGAAACTTGGCTTTGACTCGATACAAAAAATTTTCTTTATGACGGATAGTTGAAACTTTAACCTCATGAAGTGGAGTTTCTCCAAGATTTTTCGTGCCGAGCTGAGTCGAGTATCACTAAATCTGAAACTGGACACATGCTGACCGTGCCAATCCGTGTAGTTTATTATATTTAATATTTAAATTATTTAAATAATAATAATAATATTTAAAAAATATAAATACTAAAATAAAATATAAAGACTCAATTAAATATCCAAAACAGATACTATGAATTTATTTCGTATCGAATTTTGATAAATTTTAAATTCAGGACGTGCCGACCTTACAATAATAAAGTTTTTTTTTTGGTCAACTTTGTTTTTATATTTTTTAAAAGAAAAGAAAAAAAAAAGAATCCTGCACAGGTGCCGATCGCGCACTTGCGCGTTAAAACATCAGTTGCCTACACACGGGTAACTGAATGGTCGCATGCGCGCGCCCAGCAACTGTCGGTCGCGTGCTTGCACATTACAAAAAAAAAATGCCCACACATAGGTGTCGACACCACATTTTGTCCGGGCCCGATGCTTGCATTTGGTCCACATATATCGGTTACGCTCACAAAGCACAATTAAATTCAACCGTGCTCGGTCAGTCCAATCAAGTTTAATTACACACCACATGCTCATATTACAGCTAGTCGTGCAGGACTCAACTGCTTCTCGATCAATTACCAAAATTCAGCGAGAATTTGATGAGGGCCTCGCTTCGTCCAAAAAAGTCAATTTCAGTACCCGTAATTAAACTTTTCGCTATCAGGCTTTACCCGATGGATAAAATCAAAGTCAAATTCAGCACCCCTATCGACCGGTTAATAAACAAAATTGGTATGTAATTATTATGGATTAAAAGTCAAATTTCCAAAAACGGCAACGCCATCATTTCTTTTTTTTATCTTTCGGATAATTATTTGTTTTATATCTTTTGGATAATTGGTGGGATGAATTTTATTTATAAAAGTGAAGGGGGGCTTGAAAAAAAGGAGAAAGAAGAGGAAGGGACGCTGGAGAGGAGGCGGACAACAACAAAAAAAAGAACAAAAAAAAAAGAAAAAAGGAAGAAAAAAAGAAAGTAAAAAAAAACCAAAGAGAAACCAGAGAAGGAAAAAAACAAAGAAAGAAGAAGAGAAAGAAAGAGAGGGAGAAGGAGAGTGATCGCCAACCAGTCGGCCTTGACGGTCATCATGCCACGTCCTCGAGGTGTAGAGGTTGATCGCGTGACCGCCCCTCGACGCCGTCGAAAGCTCGCCGGCGCCGTACCGAGGTTGCACCCTAGCACCATTCTTCACGAACACCTCTCAAAATTCAAGGTAACTCCTCCAAAACCACCCCATCGCTGCCTAAACACACTAAACACCTTGGGACGTCACCATAACTCGCCTCCGGTGAGCCACGGCGGCCGGAATCTAGAAATAAAAATAAATAACCGAAATTGCACCCTCTCATATATCTTTACACAAGCACCAAAATGAAATTCTAACCACACCATCGAACTCAGGACCCTCGAAAATCTTAGGAACACCTATTACAGTGTCAAAACCCGGCGGTCGCCGAAATACGCCGGAAAATCGCAAACTCGATAACTCGAAAACGAAGCTTCGATTTTGATTTTTGACATCACAACCGCGTCGGGGATAGTCGAAAACCTTAGGGAGTATCTAGGGGATTGGCCGGGGGCGTCCCAGGCGCCGCCGGCGGCGGTCGCAAGCTGCGAGCCGCAGCTCGCGGGTAAAAACGAAGACGCTGACGTCAGCATCTTAAAATGCTGACATCAGCGTGAATTTTAAGCATGGTTGGACCCAGATTCGATCCGGGTCCGCGAGCGTCCCGCGCGGGCTTCGCCTCATGCCGGACCGAGCCACTTTGGCTCGGGCCGGACCATTAGGTCCGGCCAAGCCCATTTAGGGCCCAAAATGATTTAATTTTGTATTTTATCACTTTTTAATCAATTTTTAGCGGTTATAGGTGTATACTAGTAACCTAAGCATACATTTGGAGGTATATACTTCCGAATCAGTTTTTCTCAAGCTTTATGTACTCTTTAAATTCAAAACCTCAAAAAAGAACATTTTTAGAGCATGGTGAAATGAGTTATCGGTGTATACTTATAACTCAATATAATTAGAATTAGAGGTGTATACTTCTATTTCTAGTTATCTTATTTACATAAAAGAAAAATAATTTTTTGGGCGATGAAGAGGAAACAGAAACGCGCTGAGCCCAACATTAATAAAATAATATTTTTATCCTATTGGCATGCACACTCCGACAACGAGCTCACGCACGATTTTACGAAGCTGTAATTTATTTATTTATTTATTATGCAACGTCTATAAAATATATCGTTAATTATTTGAGATTAGTCTCCCTCGATCGTATAAACTAAGGAATAAAGCAGTGGTGTATACTATTGTTCCTATTTTCCTTAGCTTATACGAACAAGAGGAAAAAAAAAAAGAGGAGAAATTCGCATACGTATAGTAGCCTGCAAAAGGAGTGGTGTATACTAACCTCCTGCCACATCTTCTATACTTATTGGAGGAAGCCAAATCCCATTTAAATAATGGAAAGTATGAATATAAGATCGGTGTATACTGGTTTAGTATCATAAGTTCTATTATTTAAATGTATTTAATCAAAATACTAAAATGAGAAATAGGTGTACACTATTCTCTTTTTACGTATCTGGTAAACAAAACGATATATTTATATCATGTCAAAAATTCAATGCAAATATCTAAAAATTAATTTTTTCACTTATATAGAGTACCCTCTTTCGAGGGGCGCTGTGGGGGTGTTCCGTCTTCCCCACACGTAAACGACGAACGAGCCCTTTGAATCTCGAATGTGCCTTATCCCGGTTTCCTAGATTTCCATAAATATCTAGTGGCCGGACTCCCCAAACTCCCTTTCCCCTCTGAGGAAAGGTTCGTCAACAGATGGCGACTCCGCTGGGGACCCGTCAGGCTCGTTTTAAGTGATTAAAATAATTTTTGGTTTATATTTTACACAAATGAATATATGTATATTTATTTATTTAATTATTTTTATTTTTATGATTTGTTTTTGTATATGTATTTAATTTACGTACTTTGCATTGCATATTTTGACCTAGGGCAAATGCCTATTCTATTTACCGGGATAATCGGAGTCTGCGTACAATGTGCGTAGGTAGTCCGTAATGCCCGGCCCCTCACCCCAGCCAAGATGTTATCTGGGTAGTACTCCGAGCTGATGTACTATGTACATTGGTCGTCGAGTGAAATCCCAGCAATGACAGGCTGTTAGATAAGCCACTGGGATAATCGGAGCTCGTGTACAATGTGCACGGGTAGTCCGTAAGCCCAGCCAATATAAATACCCATAACATCCCTACCGGCATATAGGGGCAGATTAGAATAACTTTTGCAATTGCATCTAACATATTTTTTATTACTTTCTGTATCATGCATTGTATATAGTGCATATGATGATCCCAGATCGTATTTCCATCCTATTCGTCGGGATAATCGGAGCTTGCGTACAATGTGCGCAGGTAGTCCGTAACCCTAACCATTAAAGACGTCCATCTTTATTCTCCCACCAGCATGTGACTATCTCGTTACACCGCTTTGTCTATTTGTAATATAGCCCAAACAATTAGAGATTTGCAATTTCTTAGGTTTGAACCATTTCATACATTCTCTGGACAATAAAATTTATTAAATGGTCAAATTAAATATTTTCCTTCGCGTTCGTGAGTTTCCTTTGTTAGCTCTCACGACGTATATTCCTGCCATCATACGCCAATTCTGTATATAATTTTCGTTCCTACATATTCTTCTTGACAATCACGCACGTTTTCCGACAACTCGTAACTACATTCAATTCATTATAATGATTTTCCAGTTGTGTCATTTACACACATTTTTTTTTCGCTACAACATGTATATAGCATACGCCATCTCTTTTGCACACACATATACATATTATTCAACGTCCATGACTTTTTTCTGCGTGGACATTACCATCATCTTTTGCATAGCATTCTCGACATCCTTTCAGTATCAAATTCATCTCCACGTCCATCTGCTTGCTTCGCGTTATTGGCACTTTTTCGATGAGTTAGTGACAAAAGTATTCTCTTATGCAACCAACTACCTTCGAGGCAATATACAAATAATGAGCAGCGACGAAGACATACAAATCAGGTCCCCCCGTCCCGACCCTGAAAGAAGACATACAAACGAGGCAATATACAAATAATGAGCAGCGACGAAGACATACAAATCTTGTACAACAGGTTCAAGCTTTGATATTATGGCAATATTATCAACCACTATCGACAGACTCAGCATTGTACCCGGGAACCAGCCCGGCTCATATTACTGATAAGTAGTGCAGCAACCTCCAATGGGCATATCAAGGCAAACTTGCGAATAACGCCATGCGACTGCTGACAATAAGACTGTCAAACGCATCAGTTCCAAATTCCGAATTGGCCCCACTGCCCGTAGCAAGCTCGAGCATCTGATATAGCAGGTGGAAGAATTAGATGGAGTAAACACACTTAATCTCAAAAAAGCGAAAAGAAGGTCGGTGCAGAGATCGAGCCTCAATTTTTATCGTCAGCCGGATCTAGATATACGAAAGAACTCAGAGTCCCCCAGATTGAATAGTAATGATGGGACAACAGACCTCACGTACACTACAGTAAGAGAGGTCCCTATGTAAAGAATGAAAAATAACGATGTACTACTTCCGGAAGGTTGAAGGATCCTGCGATCATGCGGTACCTTAATCTTGATAAAAACGTGCACGTGGAGTGACCTTGCAAAGGCTTTTCTAAAGCAATACAAGCACAACGTTATTTATGCTCCTGACAATTCGTCGCTAAGGAAACTTACAAAGATTTTTCACATCCGTTCGCAAAGCTGGATTGATCAGGCGGCACCAAAGAACAACCGCCATAACAGAAAAAAGGAATTGGCTGGCCATTTTTATCGAAATGATTGCTTCAAATCAGCAGTAAAAGACTCACATTGCTACAACGGTTGATTTGCCCCACTTGGGTCTGCACTGGATAAAAGAATCCAAAAGACCTAAAGGAAAACGGTAATAATAGAATGATGGTTTGGTAAACCATGTCGGGACCAGTTCAGTCACGGCTGTTCAAGTTAAGAAATCAGCTTACAAAGCTCAGATATAAAGGTGGCTATCAGACTATAAGTCAGCAACGACCTATTTACTATGAAGGGCCGCAATTCCAAGATCGTCGACACCCAGGGGCAAATAGTCAACAAACAACTCCAGTAATTTCCAGGATAGCTGCAACCCCAACTGAGGACAGACAAGAGGCGGATCCATCCACCCATATGAGTCACTTCCAATTTCAACAGAAACGAAATGCTTAAAACAATTACATGAGGAAGGAATACCACCCCTGTAACAGTACGACGATCGCGACCCACCTTATCCTAAAAGTTGTTGATTGAAATGTTTCACGCGAATATCAGGGTAGAACAAAGAGGCACATAACAGAGCAATGTTTCAGTCTCTGGGCAAAATTGAAGAGATAACCTATGCCAGATTAATCAAGATTGGCCACTTTGAGTCCGACACTGACGCAGCTGCGCCTAAACGCCTACCTCATATGAATAACTTGACAAGCATGAATATTGTCACAGAAAATGGCTTTTCCTTCAAGAATTCTGCTCTCCTCAATAAAAGATCATTTATTTAGTCTAATTCTTGTCTCTGCATGGGTTAACTGGACCACGTTTAGCTGCCTTTCCTTTTGATAGATAATCTAATATTTGAAGCGAGTTTTTTGCAATGTGCTTTGAACAATCATTTTCAAATCATAAATGGCCACTTTTCTAAAATAATATGACCTCTAATTACCATTTTCCTTAATATATAATCTGCAGAAGAATTAGTCAGAAATAATGTTCTAACTTTAACTTAATAAGATGAGCAAGTTTGCGACTTACAAAAAGAAGAAAAAGAAAAAAAAGAGAAGAAAAAGGAAAAAAGAAAAATTTCTAACATTCCCTATTATACAATATGCTTCCAAGCGACACCACTTACATATCAAGTCAGAAGACTAAACTCGCTTCAACGAGTTCAGGACCGATGTGATCCACTATCTTTGACAGGTTTTATCACTACGAAGCAACAAAAAGGAGGCCCTGCACAAGCATTTATTGCGTGAACGAAGGGACGGAAAAGTTTGGTCGGTAGCAAATTATACGAGATTATATAATACCAGTCGCGATTCTTCTTCTTCAGAAAAAAGGGGAGAGAGAAAAAAAAAAGGAAAAAAAAAAGAGAAAAAAAGAGGAAAAGAAAATTGTAAAAGGTAAATAAGCTTCCTATGGTGCCTTCATGCGCCTAGATAACGAAGAAAATAGCCTTCTAGGTGCCTTCATGCGTCTAGAATATCGGCAAACGGCCACATGTGAAGCCTTCATCTCTCAAATGGTAAAAACATCCTAAAACCTGCTGCGGTCATGTTGCAGGAATCACTCATAGGAATGAATCAAAGAACACCTCCTACAAAAAAGAGAAAAAAAAGAAAGAAGGAAAGGAGAATATCAACAGAAATAATCATCTTGTATTTCAATGCTGCCACACAAAACTTTTCCGTCGAATGAGCCAAGGTGCGTTGAGAAGACGGGTATCTCACTAACTACACTCAACTGTACTGGAAAGAAAATGGTGCAAGATATGTTATCCAGTCAAATCAATAACTGTGAGAAATTCGACAATATCAGAATCCAAAGATCGAGACCTATCCGGGTGCTCAATTACATCAAGCAATATTCTAAGCATCTTACAAGAGGAGTTCATGATTTGCAAAAGAATAAACAACAACAAGAAACTTATGATCGTCATCAGAATTACGCACATACTACGGGGACATTCAGGAAGAGCCCGCTGGTTGAAAACCCGAAAGGGCGGCCTAGCAAAAATTAGATAGGGTTAAGTTTGCAAACTTTCCTTCTATCATTCAAAACAAGAACATGATTTCAAGACGTTATTTCTTCTGCAAGAATAATATAACTCCACAATACAATCAATAAGCATCAGCATTCTACAAATATCTTTTTTTTCTTAACTAACACCTTTCAAAAAACCGGACTTAACCAACCAAAAAGCCGGTAAATTTTTAATTATTTTGAAAAATGCTTTTGTTTTAAAGTACAAACTTCCAATTGTAGAGGTTCAGATCGAGAATTTTCCTCATACAAAAGGACGAAAGCTAACTGGTACAGAAAACAAATACTCTGACAAGCAAAAGACTGAACATATAATTCACATAGAGGAATCAAGAATGCACAATTCAAACATTATGACAGAAGAGAAGCAACCTATGCAAGGTGACACATACTTGGAAAGTATCTTTCGGGCGAGGTGTACGAGACGCATTCCTAGGAATTGAACTGGGCAAATTTTTCTGAGAAAATTTAAAGCACGTTGCTCGTAAGTCGAACTGTGAGAAAAGCCTATGAAATTTTGAAGTCCCAATCAACAAGTTCAAAACCAGAGCAAAATTTTTTCCGGCAACAATTGAAAATTTCTGAAAGTCAATTCCTGACAGATTTTCCGATGGACATCTGAAGCGGTATTCTAAAAGCCCAAACTGGGGCAAATTTTCTGAAAAAAAAATTTGAAACATATTCTTACATGATCAAACTACGGACCTTCAGCTGGGGTAAATTTTCTGACGAAAATTTTGAAACAACAGTTCTAACATCAAACTGGGGCAAGTTTTTCTGTCACAAAATTGACTTGGAAAAGAAACGCAGAGTCCATATCTTGATGATAAACTGGAAACTTCCTTCTGAAGAAACATTTGATGGGACAATTTCTCACTGTTAGCTATCTGAGCATTATTAACTGAGATCTGAAATTCAAGAAACAATATTGTCCAATCCAATGAGCGGATCCTGACCTCTTCTGGAGAAAGAAAAATCAGAACTCCATGAAGGCGATAAACGTATGCAGCAGGCAACGGATAAACACGATGGATGTCCAAACTCATCGAAAGGAGTAGCCATTAACAAGCATCTTCAAATAAAAACCACATATTTGCTCTTATTTATGCAACCGTGCAACAACTTGCGCACAAAGACTTTGTAATATTCAACGATCAGCTACTCACTTTCGAATTCCTTACGATCGCTCCACTTCAAACGCACAACTTCTCTTCAACATTAACGAATTTTCCACTTTCATAACAAACGACAGCTCCACATCATCGAATAAAATACAAAGCTCTTGACAAAATGTCAGCATTTCTAAACGACGACTCTCCGAAGTGCAAGGGATCCCCTTTGCCTTTGCTCAATCCCAGAATTGCACACATCACGTCTTACACAACATTCTTGACATATGACAGACATCTTTTTTTCAAACTTTTGACGGCCATTAATTACCAATCAATTTCGTCCACGGATGCGAAGATCCGCACATACATTTTCACCC
>MJHO01000477.1:0-31192 GCA_002076135.1 Xerophyta viscosa | reverse complement strand
AGCATCTACCGACACGATTCAGCTTTGTTTTGAACTACACATGTTATCGCATTGGATATCCAAGCATCTACCGACACGATTCAGCTTTGTTTTGAACTACACTGAGCGGCAAAGGAGCTAACTAGATTGTCACTATGAGCAATTGTATTCATACACAAAATTCCTCACTCAGCATACTCAAACTGCTATAAAAAAGTAGTAGACGTTCAGCTTATACCACAAAATCCCACGAAAAATGAGAGATACTTTTCGGGTAAGCCACGTCCTTCAGCTAATTCCCATTTCTTTTCTCATGACGGTCGCCTTCAACCTCCTCTGCATCTTCAAAACGCTGATCATTGATTTGAAGCTGCCAAGAGAATACAGGGGCTTGAGTTTTTGTGAAACATCTCAATGTGTTAACATGACAAACACAATTGCAACAGTTTATGTTGCTTTAACGAGCTAAGCTGGATAATCTTGTGTTAAACGTACTGAACCGTAATCGTAATAATGGTACCAAATGTTTCGTTCCTAGGTTCAGATTAGGGCATTCGATTTGCTAAGTCATTTCAGACACCAGGACTTCTGAAGCTTCATTTAGTACCCACCATTAAATTTCTAATTATAAAATAGAAATACCTCAACTCTTATCATTACAAGAGCTTTTCTCCTCTGCACGACTGCTGCATGCTTGAAACTCAATTTTTTTTCATTTCTAATATTTATATAGTGCTTTTTTTTCATTCCAATATTTTGGTAACAACATGTTAAATTGTATTTAATTGTTTCTAGAACAAGCAGGCTCAGTAAACAAGAACAAGGAGTATAAGAAAGAAAGCAAAGGGATCAGGACGAAGCAGTGATCGATCAGGTTTAACTTTGAAACTTACAAGTTGATTAATGAATCAGGAGGTTTCTGTTTGTTAAATTTCTTACTCAGAAGAATCAGAACAAGTAATTCCATACAAAGTTCTACTAACCAAACGTGTCCAAGATCAATTCTGTGAAATCATATTCAAGGAAATGAAAAACATACAACCAACCAAGTCATAGAGCAGTGTATGAGGTCTGAGTGTTTATGACAAGTGTATGAGAGATAGCTAGGGAGAGGTTAGATGAGGTCAAATTCGCGTGCCGAACGAAGCTTGATATTCAGAGGTTCTGGTGGTGATGTCTGGCCTAAAAGGCTAAAATCATGTGCGGAAAAAGGAACAAGCACATTCAAATCCTACAGAAATCTTCCGAATGAAAAATTTTATCCTGTTTTAACGGAAATTATGCAATAGATTATGAAGAATCTACTTCCAAATATACTACTGTTTGAAAAGAAAACTATTGGCCAATCAAAAACCCCATTTTTTAACGGTTAAAGATCTCCATTTAAGTTGAGAAACTATAGCACTAAGCCATCTAAATTTAGAACCTATAGCTCATTGAACAAAGATATAAGAATGTAGGGAAAACTAATCTGCCTTGACGCACCTCAACCACTGTGCGAGCAAGTTCATCACCTCCATTAGTGTAACCAATAGGATTAGCAAGATCATCTGACACAGGCCATTCAGAATCTTCCGCTGCATTAACCAAAAGAAAAGTGTAGTCAGATAACACCAGAAGACAGAAATGAACCAATGGGAATCCCTGCAGGGTCTTAAGGTTAAGCCAGTTACCATTATCCACCATGTCCTCGTCCCCATAAAACCATTCATTTTCTTCCTCATGATCTGAATAAATCATGAAGTTCAAGCTTTACAATTTTACTCATATACGGTAAGCAAATTAAAAGATGCACACGCCACTCACCTTGATTTGGCTCAGGATTTAGTTCAGCACATTCACAGAAAATGTCGAAGAGGTTTTCCACTTTGAAAATTTCGAGGAAATTGAAGTCAGTGAAAGCACCAGTAGTTAAACATAAACAGTTTAATGCAACATGGTGAACATAAAATTGCTAGTAAAAAATATATTGCAACAACACTCTTGGTCTTTGAGAAGGCCATACCACAAGATTCCCCTACACATGATAATCCAATGTGTATGCACACTGGTGGTTTCTTTCAGTTCAGACTTCAGACATCCTACTAACTCATTCAATCAGAACCTATAGCGTTAACACAAAGAAATGTACATCTAAAAGTTCAACTTTTACTTTCATCATGCTTACATCATCATAAAGGAACTAATGATAAACAACCTAACTTGGGATAAACTTGGTTATAAGGGAGGGAATCTCTCGACTACAGCTAATTTTTAAAGCTTTGGTTTAACATATGATCTTTGACCTCTTTAAGATATCTTAGTTTCCTAAACTTTCACGAACTCCAATTTCGGTAGCTATAATAACCTATGGGAAACATTGTCATAAACATAACTAGTTAAGAGATTCAACGATACTGAGAAAGTCTACATAGAAAGAAATTACTTGAGGCAGATAAAAGATTCAGTACGTTAATATGTAATACAGCGCTTAATTGGATCTAGAAACATACTATAAACCTACAATTTCCCTATCACTGCAGCTGATTACAATGAGCTAGAAGAACTTGCTCAATTTGTACACCTAAGTTCATAATAGGTGTACAAGATGCCACACCTGCCGCATAAAGGATAGTAAAAACTGGCATGAACAGTGGTGGTCACTGTACTTGCATTTTCCTTAATAGCAAAATGTAAGTAGTTAAAGACTGCACTAAAATTGCATTGGCTGGCTTACAAGAATCACATTGATTCATGATTCAATCTAAAAAGGATCACAAAATCAACTGTTACGGCCATTGTGCCTTATGTATTAAGGTTAATACCACAACTACGAACAAGGTTTGACGGTTTCCCTAATTAAAACCAAGCATTAAAACGGGCAAATTAGAATTGTATTCTAGTCCTTGACATGGTATCCCATCTTATCAAAATTTGTTAGAATAAGATAAATTGTGTCATCTAAAGGACCACAAAGGTCTTTCAGAGGAACATGAAGGTGATCTATAATATTACAAAAGTCATGTGTCGTGAGCTTTCCATATCTCGATAATTTTCTCGAGGGAATCACCATGTCCAAGGAGTTAAAAGGCAAGGTTTTGTTTATCCAAATTAAAAAAAAAAATATTTTCAAATATGGGAAAACCCCCAGAGGTTCTATAAGCCCTAAGTATTAGTTATATATGAAAAAACAACAAACAAGAAAGCAAGAGAAGGATTACAAAAGTTGAATTTGTACTGAGCATACATTGACTAGGATCAGACGGAATAAGCCTCATCTCTGAAATCCTTGATAATTCTGCTTCACCAACACATGCTGAATCAGATTCCTCCGACGACTCCTCAACATCCATGTCGCTCTCAATCTTAATATTCAGTTAAAAGTTTTAAAAAAAAAAAGAAAAAAGTCATATATTACATACTAAAACTTAAACAAACCAAGCATGGAAGTAGTAATATATTTTACACCAAACCTCAACAATCACATTTTTGTACTATTAGCCATGTAATGAATTGCAGCGACGTGTTTCAATTGCCTCAAACTTATCAGTAAGTCAAAGTAATACTAATCGTTTCGGGATAATATCAAATCAGCCCCTACTTTTCAAATCTGTTCAACTCAGGCTTTGCTTTCAAACTTTTTCAAATTAGCTATTGGTTGGAAACTCTAAGTATTCCAAGCGGCCAGTGTAGTGCTGCCATTGGTATGTCGTAGTATTGTTAACACTGTATCGTCATGTTTGGACTGAAGTGTTTTTGGACAAGCAATGTTAGTGTTATGAATGGGTTATGCTAGTGTCGTGATATAAATTATGACAGTGTTGCGAAATTTAAATTTGTGTTGTTGTGTAGTGAAGTTAGTCTGTGGAGGGCAACTTAGTGTTATCAATTGAGGGGTTGATTTGAGAAAGAATGCAATGGGCTTTTGTGACAAAACCCCAAGTTTTTTAGGATTCATTGAAAAAAGAACAAAGAATAGCGGAAAGACCACATTGAGATATTATAAAAGCTAATACATAGATGCCTTGCCAAGTCCAAATGGTCTACAAATGCATATTGTAGTGAACAAGTTTCTTCAAATTGGGCAATTCGGATATCGTTTTAGTTTGACTGTATAATTCAATAAGCACTGTTAAAATATGAGTTCCTTTGCCTTTCACCTAATAAGCTAGTCATCATCAAGATTTTTTCGTACCGAACCAAGCTGAGTTTCGGTAAATCTATATCTTAGCACATGCTGCGGTGCCAACCATGCCGATAATTAATGATTTTATTTAAGACTTGTAGACCTAAAAGTAATATATATATAATAAATGATTTTTCTAAAAAAATTGTACATAAGTCACGTGTGACCTTTTACACATCATGCAGTGCGTATAGGTTAATGCAAAGCATGACCTCAAGCTTCTCCTCACCGCAACAGCTAGAAGAATAGTTTACTTAAAATAAAAATGAGAGAAAGAGAGAAGACTGCGACAGTGTTAGACAGCGGCAGCAGTAAGTTCTTTTTTTTCTTCCTTACTGGTGCCAGTGTTGGCGATAGCAGGCACCGCTACGTGCGTGTTGGCCGGCACTTTGAACATTTCTTGTCACTTCATTTTCCAATGCAATCCTTTCATGTGAAATTACATCAGGTCAATGGAATGAATTAAATTTGATGACAGCTTTATTGTGCATAGTTCGCTAATTACACGTGCAATTAGCAGAACTAATAGCTAACATGGTGAAACCACTCAAATACCATCTCCTCCCAAGGTCATGTAGTACATTATATATTTTCAAAACCAGTTGTTGCTAAGACACAATCTTCGTTATGAAGATATCAACAGGAGCCTCCACAAAAGTAAACAAATTAAAAGCACAGGAAAAACGAACTATGAGCATTGCTTGTCGGCAAACCCTAGCTCAAGAATGTACCTGCGTGTAGATGCAAGGTGAAGGATAAGCCTCAGGGTCCCTTGACACTGCATGGAGTGACAACGACAAGAAATCCACCGAGTAACCCTTAGCCCGATCCATGTCGCTCAGCCAAATCACCCTCCTGCGATTGTACAGTGATCTTCAAAATTAAGAAATCGAGCAAAACAAATCGATTACCAGTAAAACTGGGAGCGGATTGTGGACTTAGTCGTAATGTAGAGGGTTCCTGGGGACTGCGGGGACCGATCGGCGAACGCAACGGCGACACCAGGCTGCACGTGCATCAACTCCTCCCCGGCGTCGGAGTCCAGCCACGGCTGCCCAGCGTCGTCGCCCACGCGGTCGACGAAGTGCTGAAGACCTCCGGCCATGGCCGCCACTATGCTCTGCTACTTCTATTGCTCGGTAGCGATAGTGGGAGTGCAAGCTTGACTCGCGCTTTGAGGTTTCTGGTGTGTACTAGGAGCCAGTAGATACCAACAGAGGATTTGGGGTTCGATGGGCGCGGCTCCCTGCTCCATTCAAAGTAGGAAGTAAGAACCGCATTCTATTTTCGCCGTCCATCACAATCAGTACGGATCTCAAAAAATTATATAAAATTTTTATCTATTTATTTGACATATTTTTAAATATTTTTTTAAAAAAATTTTACAACAAATTATATATTATATCAAAATTTACAACTTTATAATTAAAAATTTTTTCAAAAAATACAAAACGATATACCAAAAAGATAATCAAAATTTTATATCATCTTTTTGACATAATATTTGACATTTTACGAAAAATATACTATAAAATATAAATCAAATCAAATTTATAATTTTATAGTTGAAATTTTTTTATACAATTTTCAAACAATATGCCAAAATTATTTTTTTGCGATAGGTTGACTATTGGAAGGATGGGATTTAATAAATTGACTTTCAAAAACTATGGAATAGGTTTTTTACTAAAACCTAATTTCCTGAGTTTCAATACAATTTTAAACAAACGACAGTTCCATTATAATTGATATGTCTCAAAATTAAATTTATAAATCCTAGTCACCTAAAATAACTTCATGCTTGGTAGGTTTGAATTTTTTTAATGAAATTTGTTTTTACATTTTATTTCTTCTACTAAATTTTAAAATAATTTAAACCCTACGACTACGTAATTAAAAATTATGATTGTTTTATATCAATGTAGGTTTTTACCACATATCATCTCCTGTTACCTATATATGCCGTATTTTACTCTTTTTTTTCCCTTTTATTCTAATAAAATGAAATGGCTTGTAAATGATGAGTAAATACAGTGCTAGATTCAAGTAAATAGAGTTCTGATAATTATTAGATTGCACAATTTTTTATTTAACAAATATCTCTTTAATAATAATCTATATACATATATAAAAACTGGGTGATAAAAGCTGTCATGCCACATGATATTTTAAATAATTTTTGTGTGCCACGTGACATTTACTTTTACTCTAAAAAATATCATGTAACATTTGTATTAATTAATATGAATTTATAAAGTTATGTAACTTATTTTAAGAATATGAAATGTCTAATATTTTAATAGATACTTAATTATAATAACAATTTATTAAAATAATTTAAATACAAACATAAAGAATAGTATAAAAGTAATTATATTATATATTATATAATTATTAATTTTTTAAATAAAACTTTATCATTTACTAAATCTTTTAATCATATATATATATATATATATATATATAATATATATATTATATATATATATATATATATATACCATTTAATATCAATTCTCAAATAATTTTAATTTTATGTATGGTATTTAATATTTTTTCTTACTCTAATAATATGTTGCGAATAAAATTTAATATTAAATTTAATAAAAATATTAAAAATTTAAAAAATTTAACTTTTTTTTTTTGGTAAGTAAGGACTTGTATTGATCAGACAAATATAATTACAGAATGTCTATGAAAAGGACAAGCTATTACAGTAAAGAAACTATGAAATAACATTTGACCACCCTTCAGGGACTCTTCTTCTCTAAAAAAATCAAGCCGAATTATCTCATCAGAAAGATCACACCTGATAAACCACAAACAAATATCAAAGTTTCACTTAAACACAAAATTTATAACCAATAGCAAAACAACAAAATTCACCTATTGTATGAACAAACAACTAATGCAGCTGATAGTGGATCAGATTCAAAACCATACAAAATGTGACAAAATGTGAAAAATTTAAAAATTTAAATTTTTAATAGTATTATTTATATATATGACTTACGACCGTGTATTATACGAATGCAAAACTAGTATTTCGGCCTCCAGCGTCCTTGAATGGAAGGACATTGCTGCTGCAGGAACAACTAGAAAAATAAGAGAAGCAAGAAAAATAAGAGAAGCAAGACCAAAAATAAAATAAGGTGCTGTTTGGTTTGATGTAGTTGAAAAACGGAGATAGAAATGCAGCAGTTAGAAATACAGGAGTTGTAAATTTCTGTTTTCGTAATGCAGCAGGTGTGTTTGGTTAGGCGCAGTTCAAACTACTGCAGTTAGAAAGTTGTTGTTTTGGTTTGATGGCAGTTGAGTGCTGCAAGTTAAAAATTCAGTGTTTGGTATTGATGCAGTTGGACGGATATGATAACTTGAGGTAAACTTAACTCCCAAACAATTTTTTTTGGTTTATGAAATTTTATAAAATTATATTATATGTAATGTTATAAAATGTTGTATATGATGTACGTAATAAAAATTTTCAAATTCCTAGTTAGGCCTTATTATTAATTTTTACTTACTTTTTTTTTTTGGGTGTAGTTAATTTATATAATATTAAAAACTGTTATAATATAATATATATTAAAATATTAAAAATTATTAAAAAAGATTGAACATATCTCAAACAGTTTCAAATATTAATGAACATATTAACAATGTTATTAGAATTAAAAAAATCTTACAATTGTACTGATAACATACATGTATTAACAAAATATACATCATTCATATTTTATTAAAAGAATATCATTTACAATGTTATTAATGATATACATATATTAAAAAATATCATTCATACAAGCGTATTTACAAGAAAATTGGCAGATGAAAGATATACAAAGAATTTTTTTTCCCGCATATACCAACAAATACACTTGGGTTTTCATTCGACTATACCGCATGGGACGGAAAACTTGCTATATTGCGATCTTGTGCTATCCATCCTGTATTCCGCAAGCGACCGATTCAAATAAAGCCATACATTTCATGCACTGCTGAAAACAGCAATCTGCCATGAAACTTAACACAAAGACAGGCAACTCACAAATAGAAAGGCATGAATTAACACTCAAGCAACCTACCAACAAATCTGCCGGAAAACAATCTGCTGAAACATCAAGTAGCACAAATGCAGGAAACAACCTGCCAAAAACACAAGATCCTGTCAAGGGAAGACAAACATATCTTCCTACATTGTCCGTTCTTTAAATTGAACAACATCAAATTTCTCGTATTATGTGACTATATGATTTAGGTATATTGCGCCTACCGTTATACCTAATACATAAGTAACGATTGTATCGCAAATAAAACGATAACAACTATGGCCTTTTTCTATTTTCTTTTTCACGCGTCATCTCAACCATTGTCCTAAAATATACATATATAACAAATAAGTCTTACAAGTATGAAAATAATAGAATTCCTACACATAAACTATTGTTTAACATATATCATTAAGAGGAATCATAAGACTAACAAATATTTCTTTTAAAATTGCTGCAAATTTTTTTTTTGAAATTTTTTGAGTAAATACAGATCTAGCAATAGATAAACATACAGATCTGGCAAGAAAAACATATAGATCTGACAAACTTCCGGATCTGAAAAACATACAGAAAAATATTTCAGATCTGACAATCTTCTATAGATTTTGCGTAAAAGACCACCATTTTTCTTCCAATTTCAGAGATATATCAAGAAATGGGGTTTATACTTACCTTACGAGAGAGCCGGCGCGAGATCGGAGAGAGAAGTATAAGAGAACGACTGAACGAGATCTCAAGACCACTGCCAGTGACTACGGTGGGTGCGCACGGCTGATCGAGTGGGCTAGAGGCGCACGGGGGAAAGGAGATTGGATCGAGGGATTGGACCGAGGACGACGACAGACGCGCGTGCGAGGAAAGCCTGTGCGAGGAAGCTCGCGAGGGCGAGAAGGATGGAGGAGATAAGACGGTCGCCGAGGGAGCGAAGGTCACCGGCGCGGGACGGGGTGGGAAATTTTGTAGGGGAGGGGGGTCTCAAATGGGAGGGGGATTGGGGTTGTAATTCAGGGCTGTGTAGTTGGATTTCCAACTACGGACCTTAACCCCGTAGCTCCAACTGCAGTATTTCAGTCTTCAACTGCAGCATTTTTGAGGTGGGCCCCACCAACTACTTCAAACCAAACAACGGTGTTGGTTGCCCACTTTGCAACTGCTGCAGTTGGATACCCCCAATTCACAATCCCAAACATGCCCTAAATGAAACCAAAAAAATAAGAAATAAAAAAAAAAAGAGAAGCGTGTCGTGCAACTTACACAGATGTCAGTATGTAATTCACCTCCATTTACAAAGACTTACGGCAAAATCGTTTCAGCTCTTCACCACCTTTTTATTGCATCCATTCTGTTTTGAGGCGATTCATATATTTTTTTTTTAAATTTCAAAATAATAAATAATAAATTTTAATAATATCTATAAATTTTTATGTTGAAAATTTTTTAAAATATATATATATATTTCTCTAAACAGGTGCAGCAAAAAAAAAAAGAAAGTTTTTATATTTAAATTTTTTTAATTTTTTTTTTAAAATATATATTTTAATATTTTAAAATTAACAGATAAAGCGAGTTCATAATTGATTTTAAAAACAACATTAAAATACGTTATCTTTAGAGGCTCAAAACACTTGTTTAAAAGTATTTTTTAAAAAAAACTTATATCATAAAAATTATAAATTTTATCAAAATTTATAACTTTTAAATTAAATATTTTTTTTTTCAAAAACCTATGTTGGAGCGGTCGCAGACTGTGGCCGCCGTCGCAGCAGATCTGCATTCCCGCTGGAGAATCGACATGGTGCAATCAGACGATAACGTATTACGGTAACACCAAAATGATACATGAAAATATTTTTTTAAAAGTGTAAGTTATAGATTAAAATCTAATTTTATTTGTAAATTTTTTAAAAAATATATTTTCAAATTAAATATTTTAGAATTTCAAAATTTCAATAAATTTTAAAATTATTTTTAAATTTGTTACCTTTAAAACTCCAAACTAACTATTTAAAACTATTATTTAAATTTAAAAAATAAATATAATAAATCTCATTAAAATTTAATTATTTTATATGATAAATAATTTTAAAAAAATATTTCTAAATAGGACTTCCATACGGTCGTACATATGAAATCGCAGGTGCCACTGCTGGCAAGTTTGAGTTTAATATCGGTCACAAAATAAAAAACACAAATAACATAAGTTTAATGCAAAAACACTACATTAACTGCAAATTTATAAAATGTAGGAATTATTATATTATAATATAACTAAAAGAAATTCCCCATTTCTACTGTTCAAAAAACAGTACCACGTATTTTGCAAAACCCCCCTCTCCCTCCCCATTTTTATAAATTTTAATTTTGCATCGGTCGAAATACTTATGTTTAATTTTCAACGTGAAAGTCGTAAATCAGGAAGAGGCTAAAAGTTTTATGTTTAAAATTTTTCAAGATGACGCTTTTAAGTAGGTATTTAGGAGGTCCGAAGTTTGACAGGTTAAAACGTAATTTTCAAAAAAATTTGAGTCTAACCGTAAAATCGCGGTCTACACCGCTACACAGTACAGAAGTTGCTTTTTTTTAATATGTTAAAGATTTCGAATTCCAAACCACTTATTTAGAAATATATTTTTAAAAAAATTATAAAATTATTAAGATCTGCGATTTTCATGTTAAGTTTTTTAAAATATCATCTTTAGATATATATTTTATACATTTGTGACACTAAAATACGATTTTATTTTGTTTTAAATCCGTTAGATATTCTGAAACTCTGAAATACTTATTTAAAATTATTTTTTTAATAAATTTTTAACATAAAAATTATAAATCATATCAGAATCTACGATTTTTAAGTTAAAATTTTTTTAAAGAATTATTTTTAGACATATGTTTTATATGTTTGTGTATACCGAAATACGATTTGATTTTGTTTTAAATCCGATAAAATTTTATTTTTATTTTAAATCTGTTAAAATGCCGGACCATTAAAATACTAATTTAGAAATATCCTTTTTAAAAGTTTCTACGTAAAAGTTATAGATCTCGTATATATAACTAAAACAGACCTCTTATTTCTACTACAAGCTTTATGTTGAATTTTTTGTTTTAAAAATTTTCTAAGTAGATAGTTTGGATGTTCAAAGTTTGACAAATTAAACATAAATTTTTTGATAAATTTATGATTTAAATGCAAAAATGCCTCTCACCGCCTGAGCTGTATTGTACTGTACGAACGGCTTTCTTTAATATTGTAAAATCTGCTAAAATTTCGACTTACAAAACACTCATTTAAAAAAAATTTCTCAAAAAAGTTTTAGTATGAACGTAGTAGATTTTATCAGAATTTATAATTTTCGTGTTGAAAATTATTTCAATTATTTCTACATATATATTTTTTATTTTATGCATACAAAAATACGATATTATTTTATTTTGAATCCTTTAGGTATTTGGAAATTTCAAAAATATTCATTTAGAAGTTTTTATTAAAATTATTTTGAATTATTTCATGTTTCAAGTTTTTTCAAAAATTATTTTTAAATATATATTTTATATGTTTCTGCATACCGAAATATGATTTTATTTTGTTTTAAATCTTTTAAGATATCGGACATCCGAAATATTTATTTAGAAGTATCTTTTAAAAAAAAATTTAATATAAAAATTATAGAATCTTATCAAAATTTACGATTTTTACATTAAAAAGTTTTTCAAAAATTATATACATATATAATTTATATATTTATGCATACCGAAATAAAATTTTTATTTTACCGTTTTTAATTTAGGTACACGAGCTGTTTAGCCACTTTGCTCATTATTAACCACGTTTTAGTGAGGCCACTGTTTAAAAGTTTGAGTTGTAAGTCATGCACGAAGTTGTGATGTATTTTATTCATTTAAGCAAGTAAAATACAGAGAAGCCTACTGTTTGAAGGGACGTGCTTGACAACACAAAAAATTTGGCACGAAAATAATACGAACGCGTAAAAAATACGTTTTCTCCCGCGCGTTTTTCCGACGCGTGAAACGCCATACAGAAAGCCTACTGTTTGAAGGGACGTGCTTGACAGCACGAAAAATTTGGCATAAAAATAACACGAATTTGTGGGAAACGCGTTTCGCCCGCGCGTTTTTCCGACAGGTGAAATGCGTTTAACGCGTCGGAAAAATGTGTTTTACGCTCGTCCGTGTTGTTTCCGCGCCAAATTCGCGTTTCACGCATCGGAAAAATACGTTTTACGCGCGACCGTATTATTTCCGTGCCAAATTTTTTTTTTTCTTGAAACTTTTGTTTGCGAAATTCACTCACATTTTCACACGTTGGGAAACGTATTTTTCGCGCGTCCGTGTTATTTTCGTGCCAAATTTTCTGTGATATTAAGTATTTTCTTTGAAACTTTTGTTTGCAAGATTCACTCACATTTTCACGCATCGGGAAAATGCGTTTTTCGCGCGTCCGTGTTGTTTCCGTGCCAAACTTTTCGTAATATTAAGTATTTTTCTTGAAACTTTTGTTTTCAAAATTCACTCACATTCCTTTGTGCCATATCCAATCTTCCCCACCGCCGGCAGCGTCATAGTAATTCTTCCTCCAGTTATCTTCTTGCTTAGATCATCACTTAGATCTTTAAGCTGTTTGTCATTGTTGTTAAGAAAACATTCCATTAGAGTCTCTTATGCACTTGTCCCTTTCTTTTTTATGTTTTTGATTGTGAGCTTTTGGGTTTTTGTTTTCCTTTCAACATTAAATAGGGACAATTATTAGATATTGCTGCCATAATACTGTTACCGGCAACATCCTTGGTAGTAT
Organism: Xerophyta viscosa; assembly: GCA_002076135.1. Taxonomy (NCBI): domain Eukaryota; kingdom Viridiplantae; phylum Streptophyta; class Magnoliopsida; order Pandanales; family Velloziaceae; genus Xerophyta; species Xerophyta viscosa. The sequence goes on along the minus strand of MJHO01000477.1, from coordinate 18,180 downwards.
ATATTTATTACAAACAATAATTAGAGGTGGCTGCCACAAAATTGTAATCGCCAACAATCCTGGCAATTCATTTTGGCTTGATCTTAAAAACATTGACCATGTCCTGTGTTTATGTACTGTATTTATCAGATATTTGTTGACCATAGTTGATCACCTACTTTTTCTATTGAATAATGATAATAATCCGACGTCAACAATTGTTAGATCAGTGATGACAGTCTTATAATTCTCCTTAAATATTCCATTATTACGTCGTTAAATTAATAACCCTATTTTCTTTGTAACACAGTAATGCCTTTGTAGACAATAATAAAAAATATATGAAAAATAAATTAAAGGAAAGGCACAACGATTTAGCGTAGAAACCCTAACGGAAAAAAACTATGGAATGTCTGTTCTCAAAATCATAAGGAGGATGACTGAGAGATTCACTATAAATAGAAGAAGTACAGGGGTTTAATTAGACAATTAGCCAAACATCACAGTCATCACAGAATTAAAAATAATATCTCCTACCAAGAATAGAAGATACTAAAATCTCCTACCAATATATAGGAAGATTGTACTTAATAATACTTCCAACTCACCACAAATCAATTAATAAAATCTCCTACCAATAATAGAAGATACTAAAATACTTCCAATCACCACAGAATCAATAATAATATCTCCTACCAAGAATAGAAGATACTAAAATCTTCTAACAAGAATAGAAGATACTAAAATACTTTCAATCATCATAATTATATCTCCTACTAAAATAGAAGATACTAAAATCTCCTACCAAGAATAGAAAATAATAAAATATTTCCAATCACCACAGAATCAATAATAATATCTCCTACCAAAAATAGAAGATACTACCATTTCCATATGCCCGACTGTAGGCACTCATAAACCTGCTAAAATAACTTACTGCAAAAGAAATGTCAGGCCTCGTGATAGTCAAATAGATGAGACGGCCAACTAACCTTTGATATCTCCCAATGTCTTGCAATAGCTCGTCATTCAGTTTAAATTTTCCTTTATAGTCCATTAGAGTTTCTGTAGGTTTAGCACCAAGTTTTCAGTCTCCTTTAGCAAATCAAGTGTATATTTTCTCTGAGTGATGAAGATAACTTTTTCATGATTACTTGCAATCTCAATGTCCAAGAAGTATTTCATGTGACCAAGATCTTTGATGTCAAATATCTCACTTAAGTGATCTTTGGGATCGTGGATACCTTTCAAATCATCTCTTGTAATAACAATGTCATCTACATATACAAGAACCACAATGGTGCCAGATGATCCCCTTTTAACAAACATGGATGAATCAGACATGCAAGATTTAAACTGAAAATCAAGTAATGTGGAGCACAACTTGCCATACCACGCTCTTGTGATTGTTTTAAGTCCATAAATGGCCTTTTTTCAATCTACAGGCCAAATCCACGAGTTTCCAAAGCATGCCCTGGTTAAAGCTTATTATATTCGTCTTCCTAGATCTCATTGTTAAAAAAAGCATTCTACATCCTTCTGAAATAATTAACAACCAAAGATTAGCAGCATAGATAAAATTACACGAAATAGTTTCTTCTTAACAATTGACCCAAATGTTCTTTATAGTTCAACACCATCCCAGTCTCGATGGCAACTTTGCAACTAATCTGGTCCTTGTATCTCTCTAACAGATCGTATTCACTATTATATTGATATTAGTATACCATTACAGTCAACTGAGCGTTTATTGATTGGCAGTCGTACATAGTATCCCATAGTGTGATTTCTTCAAGGATCTGCACAGTTACATTATTCATAGCATTCTATCCATTTAGAAGAATTCTTCGCTTCATCATGTAATAGGTTCTTTTCTTTGTCTAACTATTGCAAGAAACTTAGCATAAGGCACAAGATATCTTATCATAAGAAAATGAACTTCTCGATGAGAAGATACTCGTATAATACGTAATGTAGTCCTTTAATTGTCTGGTGGCGATGACACGCATTCAGTTAGTTGGTTGGCATTGAGTACTAGAGGAGCTTGGTACATCTGAACTATCATGTGACGTATTTTGAACAGGAACAGTTTCGTCTAAGGATGGTGAAGGATTGATTTGTACCTCTGGAGTATTTAAAGTTTCTGAACTTTCTGGCGTGTCTGATGTAATTCTGTATTCTGAACTGTTCTGTATTTCTGACCTATTCTGGCAGGGCTGACAGTGAGCTGTCTGACTAAGATTCTGATCCCAATGTGAGTAATGAATGCGATCAAGTTCAAACCTTTAAGGGTTATTCTCCCCGCTGAATCTTGATCACGAAGCTAATGGCTGATTTTCACAAATGTATATCCCTAGAAACATTAGAACTTATTTTTCTGGATTATGCACCTAATATTCCTTTTGTGTAGGAGGGAACTAACCAATAAAAATGCATTTACTAGCACGAATGATTAAGCTTTCCCTGATTCTGCAAATGAACAAAGCATAAGCAGCCAAAATTTTCAGGTGAGAAATATCATTCTTCTCTCCTTTCAATATTTCCAAGGGTGATTTATTATCCCAAACTCTGCTAGGCATGCAATTTATCAAATAACAACTAGTGAGTATAGCATCTGACCAATAAAATATAGGAACATACATTTGAAACAATAAACAATGTGTCACTTCAAATAAATGTCTATTCTTGCATTCAGCAACACTATTTTGCTGAGCGTCGTCGCCAAATAGAAATATTGCTGGACGTACCACTATCTTAAGGAATTGAGAAAAATATCTAACCTTGTATACCTTCACTCATATCTTCCTTCAGATTTTTAATCTTACTTGTATGTAACTGAGTAGCAACTGAAGTAAGAAAATTATAAACATCAATTACTCAATTCTTAGACTTTAACACGCGCAACCAAGCTCATCGAAAAATCAATCAACGAAGAATGATAAGTATCTGTATAACATCACAGAGAGTAAACGTGGGGCTGGTCCCAAAATTGAAGAACAATTTCAAAGGGTTGTTTGGATCTTATAGCTACTACGTTGAAAATGGCAATCTATGCTCTTTTTGAGAAAATGACAAGTCATTGCAACGATTATGAATCTAAATGCCAAGAAAATTAACTATTGCTAAAAAACTTACATCTGAAGGATGTCTAGCCTACTATGCCAACCACGACTCATTTGTTGTTCCGTCCATGTTGAGAGCCCTATGCATATTACTGCAAATCTATCAATGAGTCCGTCATGCTCTCTACCCATTCCAATGCTTTTCCTGAGGTCCTGTCCTGAAAAATCACATCATGAGGAGAAAATATAGCATTGCAGTTTAAAGCTTTTCTAATCTTACTGACAGATAACAGATTTGATGACAGATCAGGAATAAATAATGCATTCGAAGTAGAGGAAAGCAAATCAAGTTTACCAACACCTGTTATTGGAATTTTGTCACCATTGGCTATCCCGATTGACTGATTTAAGTGGGGTGACTTAATATCATAATGAGCATGAGAGTCATAAGTCATATGACCAGTAGCACCAGAATTGACTAACCAGTAACTAGATTTAGATATAGATAAAAAAGTAGTGAGTTTACCAGATGTATGAGCAACCGAGGTATGTGATAGGCTGCGCTATCTTTACTGTGCAACCAACTCTTGAATGTTCAAAAAACTGCCTCTGACTCGGATGAATTCTGAGTTGAACTTTCGGACATACTTGCCACTGCATCTAAATTTTTTCTGAACTAGGATATCCCTGCGCAGATGGGGATTCAGTTCCCAACAATGTTCTTTTGAGTGTCTAGATTTGTTGCAGTGATCACAGTAGTACTGTGGGCATGATCCTCCTCCTCGCCCACATCCACGACCTCTTGTAGAGCTGGCTGAGCATTCGGTCAACCCGAAACCGACCCGAACTCCGACCCGAACTTAAAAAGGCCGACCCGAACCGAATAAACACAAACCCGATCCGACCCGAATTATCACTCAACCCGAACTGACCCGAACCGAAAAAATTCGGGTCAGTTCGGGTCGGGTTCGGGTTGACCCGAATTATCAGCTAAGCTTTTTTTTTTTTTTTTGTTGCAAAAAATAGTTTACAAATTACAAACACTATAAGTCGTAAGCAAAACTAAATAAACAACTTAAACTAAAACCAAACAACTTGAACAAAAACTAACCGAACAACAAAAAATTACAACTTCACAAATTACAAACTTTACAAACTAAACAATAAGCCTCATTGCATTTCACATGCAAGCTACAATCTCACATAGTCCTATTAGCAGTAACAACAACAACATCAGCAAGAAACACCACCAGCAGCATACATCACCATCACTTCAGCAAGAAATGTCAACAGCAACAGCAAGAGCATCTAGTGGCAGCAGCAGTAACAAGAAAAAAACACAGTAAACAATATAAACATTACATATACGACCCCGAATAACGTTACAATTATAGTTCCAAATAACTTCAAATAACACTACAATTATAGCTCCAATTGCAAATAGCTGCCAATTACATATCCAAAATATAGCTTAAAATTACAACCACAGGTTCAAATTTTCAGCAGCAAAGCATCAACATCAACACCAATTTGCAGCTACAATGTCAACATCAGCAACACCTTCGAGATTTACAGCATCATCCTCCATTACCATTTACTTCGGCTGAGCAAATTTGTCTGTCATTTGCTCTGAAATAAAATGGTAGATTCACTAAGTACCACTACCAGTCTACCACATACATTAAAAATAAGCTTTAAAAAAACACTTACATAGAAAAAACATTCGCAGTCACAGATTTTTTTTTTTTCCTTTTTTTGAGAAAAATCACAGATTCCATATATCAGAAATATATTTATATCAAAATATTATTAAAGAGACACTTACAAGATGGGTAACACAGACGAGATTTGTTCTTAAATAGATCAGATCGATCGACGACTCACGACGGAGATTATGATTTGCAATCCTAGCCACGGAGATATGGTTCAAAGAAGGAAAAATTAATTAAATAGATGAGCCAAGAATTCATGTCTAAGAAATCAAAATATGAGGAAAACGAAGAACGATATGAGAAAGAGAAATGCTCACATACCTGTGAATCAACGTGCGGCGGCGCCGTAGTAGGGAGGAGAGGAATTGGTGGGTGCTTCACTGTGGTCGCTCGCAACGGGGAAGGGACCGGAGGGTTCACGGTGGGGATTGGGTCGAAATTGCTTCAGCGGTTGCCTTCCTTTTAGGTGTGATTTAGGTTTAGAAATTAGAAATTAGGGTTACTATTATTACTGTAGTAGAAAATGGATAGTCTAGTTTAAGTCCTTTAGGATTTAGGCGGGCAGCTTGTAGGCCACAATTTACACAGGCCGCGGCCCACGCAAAATATAAGTAGCGGACAATTCGGGTCCAACCCGCTATTTCCTTTTAGAATACAAAATATAAGATTGAGGGAAGAATTATGAAAATTGATGTTACACACGGATGGTATTATGAAGCTTGCCCAGAAAAAGAATGAGATCGTGCTGTGAAGAAAATGAGCATGGCTTATTAGTGTTCAGACCATGCAGCAATTACTCAACTACCTACAATACGGTATACCCTTGTAAATTGTTCATTTGCTTTATCAAAATTACAATATTCTTAAGTGCTCCCTCTTTGTATGTATTGGTATTGGCTGTTACTCTAATGTAGATACCGAGTCAATTCTATTATAGGAGATATAACAACTGCAACAACTGTCATGCTATTTGATGAGAAAGTAATCGAAAAAAAAAATTATTAATACAAACTTGATCTGAAAATTAGTACTTGAAGATGGATATACTGATCCGACATGTTTATCGCCACCACTTCGAAAGATCATTGGATTTTTTGGATTTTTTGTAATATCAGTGAGCAGAGAAAGCCGACAACATGATGGAATTAATATTAAGACAAATTTATGCAGTATAGCTCCTTTGCTGACTGATACAGTAACATCCACTAATATTGTATCCTATAATGCAGGAAAAAGCTCCGCGGTCCTTCATTCAACAAGGTTAGCTAAATAGGACGTTCATCCAAAAATTCCAAAGTGACTGAGGTTTTACGACTTTTTATATCCTCCAAAGTTCAACCAGTAAACTTATTTTAGATTGTCATAAATTCTCCAAGCAAAGATCATACATACATCTCAGATCTCAAAAATAACAGCCAACTAACCCAGAAGGATGATGATATACCACTATCCATATTATCAACAAATGATAAAGATAAGACAAAAAGAGCACCGCCTTCTGTGATCCTCGAAACAACCGCGCAGAACAGAGAAATAAAAAGAAAAAATCAGTGTATAACTTCTAATTTTCAATAAAATCTATTCTAACATAATATGCTAACTAATATTTGACATATTGTTATAATTTTCATGCAGGTAAGAACTGAAAGATATAACGATTGCATCCTATCTTTTTGCTGCACACTTATGACATTCGTCATCATTTTGTATTTTGCGCTATTACATGATCATTTGTAGCTAGAAAAAATAATAGAAGCACCACAAATACAATACACTATCTAACGTTTTTTATTTTAAAATACCATATACTATATAATGTTTTCTTTTGCTAATAGTTAGCCTTTGCATTTGTAAATGTTTTTTTCACGAATAGAAACAGAAAGTTACTGACATATATAGCCGCGGCAACGCGTGGGCTTAATAAGCTTGTATGATACTATAAGAGTTCTTCAGGATGTAAACACAGACTCCAAAAAAATAAAACAATAACGAACAACATTTTGTCTAATATATACCACTCTTTTATACTTTTACAGAATAATTCAGGTCTTAAAACCACGACGTTTTGGTCACAAACATATTTTACTGATGACATACACTAAAATTCTAGTTACTAAAGAGCTTTGACATGAGATTTTTCTGAAAACCTAGAGTACCTATTTTATAACTTAAATTTTTATAACTTTTCAAAAAATAACCCTAATGAGATACTATAAGGTAGTTCCATGGAGGATGAATCCACTTTAATACGTATTTCTTAAGTTCCCTCCAATTCATAGCAAAAAACTAAAATCTAAACAAATTTTTTGATAATTTTTAATATAAAAATTATAAATATTAATAAACTCTGCAAGTTGAGAAAGTTGAGAAGGAAATGACGATGTTCATAGACATACGGAAGAATATCCTATGTCCTTGAGGCTAATCTGACCTGAGCTTGACATTACACTTTGAAAATTCTGTTTTGTTGCTTTTAAGGGTGCGTTTGGTTCAAGATGCTGCAAAATTCTCAGGAATGTCACATTCCCAGTAATCTAGATTCCCAGAAATCACATTCCCAGAAAAGTTATATTCCTTCGTTTGGTTTATTATTTCAAATTGTTTAAATACCTGGGAATGCTGCTTTCCTTCGTTTGGTTTACTTACAACATTCCTTGGAATGTGGTAAAACTTTACCAAAATACCCTTACATAAATTAAGTACAAATTAGTAAAATAATGCACGCATTTTTTTTTTAAAACATACTTCAATCCAATAGGAACATAATCTATTATAAATCAATTGTGAAAATACCCACAAAAAAATAAAAAAAATAAAAAAAATTTATAGTTTCAAGTCTATCCATTACAATCCATATGAGAAATTCAAAACATAACAAAAATAAACCAAAATTAGAGAACGGCATCACTACATAAATATATCTTACTTTTTAGTAAACGGAGAAGAAAGAAACGCCGGAGAAGAAATGAGGAATTAGAAAACGGATAGGTATTAGGATTTTTTTCAATGAAATATTTAAATAAAATTAGGGGCACTTTTGGAAATAAAAAAGTAATCTTGAAGGTAATCTTGTAGGGAATCAAGATACCCACCCCCTCCCATGGGAATCTTGATTACCTCATTTGTGAGAATGTTGCATCCATGAAAATGCTACATTCCAACGTTTTTGGTGAACCAAACGTGGGAATCTGATTCCCACGTGTTAAATTCCCGGAAATCTTGTCAGGATTCCATATACCAAACGCACCCTAAGAGTCAGAGTCATTGAGTTGTTTACTATTAGTGGTATGGATCAGCTATATTATTAGCTTGATCTTGTAATATAGTTTTATTGATTTTTGTTCTTTGAACAATTTGTAAATTTAAAGTTTTGAGCAATACAAGCCACTCAATACCCAAAAAAAAAAAAAAAAAAAAAAAAAAAAAAAAAAGATCTACAACTTTAATGTTCAATTTTTTTCTAAAAAAAAATATTTTTATATATTTATTTTTAGACTTTAAACTTTTAACAGGTATAAACAAATTTTATAAACTATTTTCAAGACCGTTACTATTTAGTAGCTCCAAAATATTTATTTAAAAATATTTATTCAAAAAAAATGAATATAAAAATTACAAATCTTATCAAAATTTATAAATTTCATGTCAAATTTTTGTTTTCAAAAAATACGTATAGTTTTAATTTTATCATAAATTAAAAAAAACTTGAGAAATACGTATTAAAGAAGATTTGCCCCAGCTCCATGGCCACAGCATACAACACCCATCAGACAACTGAACAACAATCTGGCACTAGGTCATATTCAACCAAGTAACAAAGCCCAAGAAACTCTGTTACAGGACTGCACCAACAAACTATCCAATCTTGCCAAGAAAAGCACTACTGCTCTTGCTATTGTGTTTCTACAGTCACCTTCAGGAATCTCACCAAGGGCATACAAATGTTGGAAATTGGAATGTCCATTGCTTTGATACCAGTGTTATTAAAGGAGTAAGGTGCACCGAGACTCAAAGGTCATTCTAAAGTCTAGGCATGAGGCGCACGCCTTATGCACATGAGGCACACTTTTTTCTATGAGATACAAAAAAATATTCCCTATTCAAAATAAATATATATTAAAATCTTTGTAAATAAAAGTCACTAAAGTGATTTTATTTTCTTTTGACAATGAATACAATATATTATACATTCATTTTCTTTGTTAATAAATGGCATATATATAGCAACTAATTTGTTGGTATGTGACGTAATTTTTTTAAAAAATGCAGTACTTAGTACAATAGCACAATGAATACAATAAAAAAAAAAAAATGTGAAAAGAAGAAGTACGTGGAATGTACCTCTCATCCTTTTGTTAAATACAGTTCACAGCAAAACTTATTTATATATAATTAATTTAAAACATATTAGTACTAATAGTGAGCTAGTAATAATTAGTTAATAATTTTAAATGTCAAATTTCACACATACATCAAATAAATTTGCTCTCAAACTTTTTTTTTCTTTCAAAGATCAGAAGCCACAAGACCAGCGAGGTTGTTTAAAGAGCTCTTTTTTTTTTGGCGAGGGGAGAGTAGGTGTACAAAAAGCGCGCCCAAGGACATAGCGCCCGACTCAAGACCAGGTAGGCGCAAAAACTCAGCACGAGACAAGGCGCACCTAGGTACGCCTTTAATAACTATGGTTGATACCAGGAAAATCAGTTGTAAAAACATTAACTACAATCCACCAAACGATAGTAGATTCATGATTGCCTGCTACTTTAAATTGGTATCTACTTAACCGAATTCAAGGAAAAGAAACGGCAAATATTCCACAAACTAGAGCACATTGCCTTCCAAATAAAAGAACTACAGGGGACATTAAACCAAAAAAACAACCAGCACTTAACTTGAAGAATCACAAAGTGTTATGATTTCTCTTCCAAAATAACATAACGACGACAATTGGTCCCACCAATGGATATTGCATCCATACTTAGAAAAAAAGGAGAACTACTTGGCTGCTTAGGCCACAAGAGTGCTGGCGGTGGTGGACTCACTGCACAAAGAAAATTCCAAAGTATGAGTATCGTCATAGTAATCGACCAAAGTACATGAAGCTTTGCGAAGAACCGACAAACAAACAAACATGAAATTGTACAGCCAAACGAACAAAAATCTGGCATGTCAACATGAGAGTACAAACTAAACTATATAGTACTCAAACAAAACAAATTAACATCCACCATCCTTCCATTTGTGTGAAGGAAATACAATACCACCTTCGCTTTATAACACGCAAGTCTAAAAGCATCATACCACTCACTTGGAATTGTGTAAATACGTCTCCTAAACTAATTTTATCGAGTACCACATCAGCAGACCGTCCGACAGAGAGGTTTCAACAAACAAATTACTAGAAAGGAACTCCTGTATGAGCCTAGCATGAGACATGCGCTAGCACGGCATATTTAGTCAAACATTTCTGAACTTGATATGTTAATTACCTAAGAAGAAACAACACATGATATCGCTGCTTTCTGAATGTTCATGAATTCCAGAAAACTACTTGAATCATGGAACCAAAGATACCAATTTGGATAATGTGGGAACAAATCATAAAATTTGCAATTATGGTTTACAGGGAACATTAAACCAGATGTAAAATCTGATGAGATACACCAACAGATCCCAAATAAAGTTTCCCAGCAATCGCAAATACTGATGCCCCTACTAATAATTAAAGGAATGCAGACCCAGAATTTGATTAATATATGCAGAAGCTAGACAGAGGATAAGATGAATGTCCAAATATGTTGCACAAATACAAACCCTCTGGGTTATTCTCCATAAAGCAGATACTAATGAGGTGACATGACTGCTATAACCAGAACTAGTCTTGCACGCGTGTGATACGAATATTAGTAATGAATTTCATATAAATAATAAAATTAAATTTTTTTTCCTATACTCATACTCTTAAAGTTACATCTACTTGTAACCAAGGATTTAAATTCCAAACGACACGCAACGTTAGGATCCAGCACCGGCACGTGCCGGAATTTCGGGCAGGATGGCAACGGCCGAAATTTTTTTTTCGCCTTGTGGAGGGCTGTCCAATCAGCCCTTCACGGGCGTGTTTGGTTTTTTTTGGGCCCGTGATGGGCTGTTTGGGACAGCCTTTCATGAGCAGTTTTTTTTTTTTCTTTTAAAATATAAAATTGTGCCCGTGAAGGGCACAATATAACAACCCTTCACAGGCCCCAAAAAACAAATTTTAACGTGAAGGAATAGTATTTATAATGTCTAATAAAAACGGCTTTTAAGGCTTTTATTTTCAAATCCAAGTCATTCGTTTAATATAAAACGTTTACCATACTATCAACCAATATTATTAAGTGGTTGACTTTTTCGTGGCGCCATATAATTGAGAATGTCTATAAAAGAAGTAGATGATTTAGAACATATTAAACGAAAGACTTAAGAGTTGAAAATGAAGCCTTCGAAGCCGTTTTTATAAGACATTATAAACACTGTTTCTTCACGTTAAAGTTTTTTTTTTTGGCCCGTGAAGGGCTGTCACATTGTGGCCTTTTATCTTCAATAAAAAAAAAAAACCAAAACACGCCCGTGAAAAAGGTCTGATTGGACAGCCCTTCGGGGGCAAAAAAAAAGGGCATCAGTCTCTGCCGCCCGCACAGGACCAGCACAATATCAACATATATCGTGCCGCCCGAAACGGGAGGCACGGAGTATTTTCAGCCGTGACAGTCGTGCTGGCACCCGATCCTAACGGATCAAACATGTTCCGAACGGCACGCAGCATGCCCCCCGAAATTTAAATCCTTGATACACACACACACCATACATAATCATTTTTTTTCTTACAGATAAAATTGTACTTCAGATAATTTGTATTAATAATATATAATGTAATAATTTTTAAGATTTATATATGTAGGACTGTTTGATATAAATTATTTATTTTTATAAAATTAATATACTTTACCTAACTTAGACTTATACCTTCACATTCTTCATATTAATTATATGACTTTTAAAAAATCTTATCAATGAATATGGATATCACATCTTCCTTAGAATAAGAAAACAAAAATAACACATGGAATATCTAGAAGTCCTTCAAGGTTACTCATGGCGCAAAAACTTTCATAACCTAGTTTTACATATTTATTATGGCGCAACTTTCATAATCTAGAAGTCCTTCAAGGTTTATATTTATATAAACCTAGTTTTATATCAGTAGTGCTAAAAAATTCCAAAAATTCCTAAGGACATTGTAGCACTAAAATAAGCAAGGATTAGATCCTGTTGAAATATCTACAAGCTAGAAGGCATAGGTTCTCACAATCCTTTCAACAAGTTCCTTTCCCACATGGAAAAGAAAACACACCGGCTAATTCAATCTATTATATACTACATATGTTTTCTGTTGCCCACACTTGCCTTAATGTTCAAGTTAAGTGTCAATCTGTTGGCATAATAAGGAATTAATCAAGCGCTTAATAAGAATACAAACACAACATTAACCACTACATAATTGGTCTCTAAAAACCTGAATAATTCGATCATACAAAGTATGAGTATGCGAGACACTTACTACTTCCAGACAGGAGGGAGCTTCTTAGTGCGCTTGTAGTAGCGGGCTAGGCGGTGGATCCTGCTCTCAACCAGAATCAATCTAAACTTTGAATCCTTGTCCTTCCTGTTCCTCTCCAAATGCTTCCTAATTGCCACTGCCTTCTTGATCAGATGATAAAGATCCTCTGGAATCTCAGGCGCCAACCCTACATCGCCAGCCCGTTATCTTCAGATCCCCAATTACCACCGAAATCGAATTAATTATAGAAATAGAAGAGATTATACCGTGAGCTTTGAGGATGCGGAGGATCTTGTTCCCCGTAACGCTCTTAACCTGTGCGATACCGTGCGAATCCCGAAGCCTGACACCGATTAACGATGGCGACACACCCTTCTTCGCCAGCTTGCAGATTGTCTCCTCCACCTGTAAATTCACAGCACACAAATCAACGATCTTGAATCCACCATTGAACGAACGAAAAATGAAACCCGGAGGGACTTGATCCTCACTTCTTGCGAGCCGATCTTCAGCCAGCTCGGCGGAGTCCTCTTGTACGGCAAAGCTGAAGCCGAGATTCCTTTACTGTAAACAAGCGAAGCAAAATTAGCAAAACAAGAAGAAAAATGGAGAACATCAGAAGGGAAAATGAATGACAGAAAGCATTTACCCGCGGCTGTGCATACGACCCATGGCTTCGGCGGATGCTGTGCTGCAGGTGGCGGTTGCGACGGCTGGCGGTGGCGGCGGATTGTAGCAATGCCTTACTCGATTGCGTGCGAGTGGACTGCTGAGTATTAGGGTTTTGTAAAGGCTGTTATGTGGTGTGTATGTTGACAAAACTACCCTTGGGTCCGTAAAATGGACCACTTGGGCTTGGCCTAACTGCGAAGGCCTACTATAATTAAAAGGAAAAAAAGGAGAGAAACGTAATATGCTGTCCTCTCAAAATGGAGAGAAACTGTAGGAAAGAGAGATATAAACGTATTAAATTAAGATTTTGCCCTCATTTAACGAATAAAATAAAATAAGAAATGATGTGGCATAGGATATAGTTGTAATTTACTTATTAACTTTATTTCATCCGTTATATAAACAAATTGGAAGAAAAATATTTTTTATCACCTTCACTTCATTTACTTTTATTCCTTCATCTTTCATTCCCTCCACCTTTCATTCCCTCAACTGGTCATTGTTCTTAACTACGTCTTCGCACATTGGTTAATACTTTCCTCTTGTCCACTCGATTCTAGTTATATGTGGTAGTGACATATAATTCAACACCTAGCTGTAAAAACGATTCTTTGCTTATACATGTGCTTCAAGAATATATTTGCTACCTTAAACGTAGGCAAATGATGGAAAAAATGTAATAACATGAGCTAGTTTAGTCAACCAATCTACTAAAACTAAAATATGCCAAGCATGGTAGGGAACTGACCCGTCGGTGTATTGTGGTCCCTTCTACTTTTATGACAAGTGTCACATTGTAGCGCATACAATATAATATCTTTCTTCATCCCGAGCCTTCGAAAATGTGAGTGAATCCTTTTATTGGTAATTTGAACCCTGAGTAACCCCCTAATGTAGAGTGATGAAAATGCTTAATAAACCTTTTTCTCAACTCCCTACTGGCCCCTATTTAGAGTTGGGAATCCATCCACATGCAGACACTCAAGTTCTCAACCAGAGATTCCCCAAATCCATGGAATTACAGGTAATTCTGGTGGAAAAACTCATTTCCTGTGTCATAGTTTTGAAGCATGAGACCTAAAAGTACTTATATCACAATTGAAAACAGGCATGTTGCTGCGAGGTGGTATATAATTTTTGACGATGACGTCTTTGTGGTTTAGGATGTATTACAAATAGCTACTTGGCTCATTAAAAGAAGAATATAAAATTTTAAGCTAGGAACAAAACATAATGAACTAAAAGGTTGCAGAATTCAATTAGGTCTTGAAAGAAAAGCATGATAAATATTGTTAATGTAGAAACACATACAACATTTTATGCATCATGCACATAATTCGTAGTTTTTACTTGGTCCAGTTTACAAAACACCAGTATACGAAAATTATTAGGCATCAAATACACTGGAGTATAAGAAGACAAAAAAGAAAACACATGTAGCACGAAATACATCAACTCTACGCAAAACAGACAATAGAAAGTAGTAAAGCTCTTCAGCTAAATACCTTTGAGAACTACCAAGTAATGAAACTCTCAGCAAGTAAATTTATGAACAATTCATAGTTATAATGTTCTTGAAGGTTTGTATTTGTCAGGAAATTACATTTTAACAGTATATGTATATGATGCTTGACTTGAAAAATATATTTATCTCAGTCGCACGACAAAGTGTTATACCTTCTTTGAAATTTGAAATTGATTCTAGCTTCTTGTGATGAAGGTAATTAAATGCTTTGGTATTTCTACACTTGCTTCCAACCAAAATAAAAATAGCAAAAAAAAAAAAAAAAAAAAAAAAAAAATGCATGTGTTCTTAATATAACTGTTTTTAATTGGTATATATCTTGTTGTTACAGACTCCATCAATGGCCAACTACAAAATATTCACTTAATCAGTGTGAAGATATAATAACATTGTGAAAGCACCACTTCTTGCAAAACTTTAGGAGTAGTTTAAGAAAAAAAATTATAGCTTCCCATAAATGTACCTAATTTTTTCCTCTGTCAAACCTAAAGTAGACAAACGATGAGGAGGAGAAAAAATGAGCATATAAATATTATGTAAGCAGCTCTTCCAAAACTATGTCAATATTTCAAATCGATAGACTTATATATTATCAAAATGCAACTTTTATGATATTGATATAGTATATCTTGCAGCTTGAAGTTAGAGGTCTCAAAAAGATATTTGGATGTATAATTTGAAGTATCACAAGACTGTCAATTGGATATTTAAAGTTGATTTTCTCTTTTCTCAAGTACAAAAATCTTATATTGTTTCTAAATCATACATAAATATTGATATGTTAGTTTGATTTATGGCAGCTGTAGAGACGATTGGTGATAACTGAATAACTTTCCTTGCAACCAACAGCAATATTATCGAACTTGAGGTAAAGCCACTTCTTAGCTTAAACATTAATAACTTTGAATGTTTATCTAGTCCGTACCCTTCACGAGAGGTAAAACAAAACGTATTGGCTAACAAAATAAGCATTAGTTATAACAAACACTATTTGCTAACAAAGTAAGCATTAGCTTAACATTAATAACTTTCTTCCAATGAGGCACTTCAGTGCTACTATGTGTTTCAAGGTGTTCCTAAATGTTCATTTGTGTTTCTAGGTATTCTTAAAAATATTGAAATAGTTTCAATGTATTTGGGGTATATTATATAGTGTTTTCTTAATTATTTAGGAAAGAAATATCTTAGTTACTCTCTTTGGCAATATAACAAATACTTGGTGGACAAAAAATTAGTTATTTTTTGAGATTTTTTTTTTTTCAGAAAGTTCTTATTTCGGGGTAATTGTGTGGTGGCATTTTCCATCTTAAACTTGCCGGCAAACTCCGGTTTATGGACTAAATCGAGTAATAGCGCCAAGACAAAGAGATATCAGAGAGGTAGAGAGAAAGAAATTGGCAGGAGAGATGGAAAGAGAAAGAGAGAAAGTTGTATTGTTTAAAAAAAAAGTTTACAGCTGTTGACGACCTTCCTCCGGATGGGGGAAAAGGGTTGGAGTCGCCACCTAAATATTTAATGGAAATCTAGAAAACCGGGATAAGGCACATTCGAGATTCAAAGGCTCGTTCGTCCATTTTACGTGTGGGGAAGACGGAACACCCCCACAGCGCCCCTCGAAAGACGGTACTCTATATAAGTGATTAAAATAATTTTAGATTTATATTTTTAGTACATATTTATTATTAAATACATAGATATTTAATTGTTCATTTAAAATAAAATGATATTTTGTGTGTGAAGTTAGAAAAAAGTATAACACCATCTATTTTCTAATTATTAACTGAATTATAAATTTACACCTATAACTCATTTTATTTTCTTATGAAATTATTGATATATAAAATGGTTTAAACTCAAAGACAAATAATTTAGGAAATATACACCTCCGAATATATAATTAGGTTATAAGTATACACCTATAACCCATCAAAATTGATTAAAAATTGAATTAAATCGAAATTAAATAAATTTGGGCCCTAAATGGGCTGGACCGGAACAATGTGGTCCGGACTGAGCCTAATAGACTCAACCCAGGCGCATTCGCGCCTGGACCGAGATGGGCCGCACGAGCGGCGCGCGGCCCAGAAGCGACATCTAGGCGAGCAGCCGAAAATCGGCCTGCTCGCGTCGGACGCAAGGACGGTCGGCCCAGCCGATCGTCTTCAACCTCCCGAGCCTTTTCTCTTCTTTTTTTTTTTTAATTTTTTTTTAGCCGGCCGCCGGCGGCAGCCGTCCGCCGCCATCCTGGGCTCACTCTAGGGGTTTTCGACCATCCTGAACTCATTGGTGACGTCAAAAATCATATTCGATGCTTCGTTTAGCGTGTTTTCGTGTTTACGATTATCGGCCGCGTTTCGGCGACCGGCTCCGTTCGACGTCAGATGAGGAGTTCCTAAGGTTTTCAACTATTCTAAGTTCAATGGTGAAGTCGAAATTTCGTTTCACCGTACGTGTAGTGAGTTATAGGTGGGGTGCAAGTTTTATGTATTTTTTGATTTCCAGCTCCAGCCGCCGTGGCTCGCCGGCGGCGAGGCCACTGCGGCATCTCGTGATCACACGAGTTTGAAGCCGAGAACTAACAATATTTGAGGGGGTTACCTTGGGTGCTCGGTGTGTTCGATCGTCGGTGACGAAGTTGGACGCGGGAGCTTTTGTTCGGCACCCGGCGGCGGCGACGTCGAAGGCCGACGGTTGCCGGAGAGGCGTTCGGTCAGCGTGGACTTGGACGAACAAGCCGAAGTGACAACGACGACCCCCTTCTTCCTCTCCTCTTCTTTCTTTCTCTCTTCTTTGCTTTCTCCTTTTTTTTGGTTTCTGTTCTTTGCTTCTTCTTTTTTTTTTTTTTTTTTTTCTTTTTTTTTCCTTTTTTTTTTTTTAGCCTCCCTCCTGCAGCACCCCCCCACCTTTAATCAGCCTCTCTTCCTCTTTTTATAAAAAAAATTCAATACTCTTATTATCCAATAGACAATAAAAACAAATTATTACGTTGACATTTTAGGAAATTTGACTTTAACCTTATAATGATTGCATACCGTTTTTACTTTTTAACCGGTCGATAGAGTATATAAAGTTGACTTTGATTTTATTCTCTGGACAAACTCTGACAGCGAAAAAAATCTAATTACGGATACTGCAATAGACCTTTGGTCAAAACAATGTGCTTTTAGCAATTCAACCGGTTTTTAAGTTTGTCAGCGTAAGGCTTATGTCTGGTCTGAGTTGAGTCTGCGAGATGACAATACAGTCCGGACAAAATGGGGTGTCGACAGTTGCCCCTCTTTGTCCAATTCTTCGAAGAAGGGTTGGACAAAGATGAAGGATACCACATTTTGTTCGGCAAGAGAGGAAATACTTTTTTCTTTTTTTTTTTTGTTTTTGTTTTGTCTTGCTTGTTTGTTTGTTGGGGTTTGTGAACATGGGATCTGTCGTCTCATGATATGATCCTGAAGCACAGTCGACTTCGAGGATAGAGTTGGTGATCGTAGGATTAGTTATCCCACACAGAAATGTCCCAAGAGCACAGTCGACTCAAGGGTTAAAGTGAGATTTCGATCAAGAGAGCAATCGTCTCATGATAATGATGATCTTGAAATACAGTCGACGTCAACGATAATTTGATGATCATAG